>SKCR01029719.1:0-115955 GCA_019454045.1 Zanthoxylum bungeanum
ATATTGAATATGTGTATTTGGTAGAATCCGAGTGAAAACGGAATGAGTTGGATCGATCCGATAAAATATGTAAGTTTCCGGTAAAAGTGGATTTTTGCGTAATGTGTTTTGATTTTAATGATAGTTATGAGTTATATATGATATTATGAGAATGTTTGGATAAATATGGGTAAGTTCGGAGGGTTTGAGACCCTTCCGTAGCATTTGCAGAAACTTTTTCGGAAGATTTTCCAAAATCTCATAAACCGAGAATTTAAGTTAACTGATGACTTGGGTTAGTTTATAATGATGTTTTAAGATTACTGAAACTGAAAGTATTGAAATTGAACTTGATTCGGTTGCCCTGGAAAGATCCAGAACTTTGTCAAAGCTAAGTCGGGAATTTCATAACTTACGATTCTAACGGCGTTTCACCATTTCTTTTGGCAGACTTGACTAGGACCAGTAGTGCTCGCGAAGCCAGGTAAGTAACACATGCGATGAGTTCTCGAATTGTTCATTTCGAGTTATATAAATATATATAAAGACGATTGAAATGTTTAGGATAGTTAAGAGATGGATTTGGGAAAAAACTTTGAGATCATTGATAGTTGAGTTAGTCGACCATCATAGGTATGACATATGTTATCTAATACTGATAGAATCCACATGTTTATCAAATAACTTCAGAGGTATGGCCTTCGTAAGCGGGTCTGCTACATTATCTTCACTCGGTACCTTGAACATGACAATATCCCCTCATGACATAATCTCTTGAATGATGTGGTACTTGCGTTCCACATGCTTCAACTTCTGATGTGCCCTCGGTTCCTTTGCTTGCACAATAGCTCCAGTATTATCACAGTATAACAGAATCGCATTCTCAATACTTGGGACCACTCCCAATTCTGTGACAAAGTTCCTAATCCATGCAGTTTCCTTTACAGCTTTAGAAGCTGCAATGTATTCCACCTTTGTGGTGGAATCTGCTGTTGACCCATGTTTAGAACTCTTCCAGCAAACTGCACCTCCGTTAAGGGTAAAGACGAATCCAGATGTAGACTTTCTATCATAGGGATCCGATTGGAAGTCGGAATCCGTATACCCATTAACTTGCAGTTCATTTCCTCCATATATTATCAACTTATCCTTATTACCTTTAAGATACTTTAGGATATGTTTAAAGGTCATCCAATGGTTATTGTCTGGATTGGACTGATATCTACTGGTTACGCTAACAGCGAAACTGATATCAGGCCTAGTATATAACATGACATACATTATGCTACCCAAACATGAAGCATAAGGTTGGTTAGACATTCTAACTTCTCATCTTCTGTTTACGGACTCATCTTCTTCGAAAGATGAATCTCATGTCTGAACGATATATTTATTGTCTTACAGTTATCAAAATTGTACCTTTCCAAGATCTTATCTATGTACGGTGATTGGGATAACCCAATCAGCTTCCTTTGGTATAACGCTTTCCTTTCTCTATCTCTATAGAGTTTTATGTCTAAAATATAAGAAGCTTCTCCAAGGTCATTCATGGAGAAATTCTTACAGAGGTAAACTTTGAAGCCTTGCATCATCCCTATATCATTTCCAATGATTAGAATGTCATCAAAAGAAATGACTAAAAATACTACCATGCATCCACTGGTCTTCTGATACACACAAGATTCTTCTGAATTCTTGAGAAAACCAGACAATCTAATAATCTCATAAAATCGAATATTTCAACTTCGTGAAGCTTGTTTAAGTCCATAAATGGACTTCTTAAGCTTACATACCATACCCGAGATCTCGCTGGATGCAAAACCCTCCGGCTGTTCCATATAGATTTCTTCATCAAGAAATCCATTTAGAAAAGTTGTTTTGAAATCCATTTTCCAAATCTCGTAATCATGATAAGCAGCTATAGAAAGCAAAATCCTAATAGATTTAAGCATTGCTACTGGCGAAAAAATTTCATCGTAGTCGATGCCAAGTCGCTGCGTGTAACCTTTTGCTACTAGTCGGGCCTTATAGGTTTCAACCTTTCCATCAGGCCCGCGCTTCCTCTGTAAAAAACCCATTTACAACCGATAGGAACAATTCTTTCAGGAAGCGGAACCAAGTCCCAAACTTGATTCTCATACATTGTGTCTAACTCGAATTTCATGGTATATTTCCACTTCACGGAGTCGATGTCCAACATCGATTCTCTATAGGTAAAAGGGTCAGTCTATTCAACTAAGAGAACATCGAGACTATTTTCTTGTATCAAATACAAGCGTTCAGGAGGTCTAGATACCCTTTGTGACCTACGGAGTGTGTGTGTTGAAGCTTCTTCATCTTTTTGAACTTCAAGTTCCTCTGTTGGTTCATTGTTTTCATGTTGGACTTCATCAAGTTCAACAAGTCTATGATTACCACCTTCTGACAAAAACTCTACCTCTAGAAATTTTACGAAGCGAGCTTGTAGGACACAGAACTTGACGATGTTGTTCTAGGCTCGCGGCCTAGTTGGGAGTACAAAATAACATGGAGTCGCCACCCGGTGTGAACCGGGACAAAGATTTAAGGCCGCACTCACCCCTCGCAAGGGAAGACCTCAAACCGTTGGGTTCGGAATGGTCCCTTACTTATGTCACTTGTGATGATATGATTTGTGCAATGAATTAACCAAGTCTACTCAATAATCATGCTCAAGGATACTTAGATCTAATCATGCTTTCATCCAAATAACTCCACGTAATGTAACACAACGAGCATGTTGAGCCACTAAATCACATGTATAAATCATTATCCTAACACATCATAAACTAATAATATGCATAAGGAACAACCTAAATATGCTTTAACAAATAAATAACAAACTAAATTATACCATGCTTTAAATAATAAATGAATAACCTAAAGACTATAACATGCTCAAATACAAATTTGGATGAGACGAGATACATGTATCTTAAGTGGTACGTGGCATTGTATCCCGAGTGCAGACCATACTACCGTCCATTCGGAATCGGCTATGGAATTTACGTCCGGGTTTCCATCCGATATACCACAAAAGGGAACACATATCCCGCTCATCCAACAATCACATCATGCCTCAAACGACTCTCATGCAATTATATATCAAAACAAATAAAACAAAAATAAAGAAGATAAGTAAAAAGGGTGCCCTCAGGTCTAACCTCTTTTGTCGTCTCAAGAAAGGGCGTTACAACGTCCGTTGGAAGGGAGATTGATCCGATGCTTTTCCGATTTGTCTACCAACGTCTTTCCTCTTCTCCTCGCTGCTTTGATGCTCGGGCTGCTGTTTCAAGTCCGTTTGGCTGCTGTTTCGCTGCTACGTTTCAGGTCACTGTTTTGGTGATTTAGTGGACTGTTTTGGGCGATTTGGGGGGCTTATGGTTGCGGTTTCCTAGGTATTCTAGGGGAACTCTATGCAGATATTTAGGATGGTGTCTAGGTGATTTTAGGACTGTTTTTTGTGGCTATGGACGCAACAAAAACTGACCAGAACAGAAGGTGAATTGCGGCAGTTCACAGGTGCAGTGGGGGCGTTTTAGTGGCTACTTTGGGCGCTGAATTGGGCTGTGAATGGGGGGTATTTTGTGCGACCTTGGGGCTGTATTTGAGGCTTATTTTAAGGTGTTTTAAGGCTGTGAATGGTGGTTGGAACTCGGCAATGGAGGGCTGTGTTTCAGGCTTGGGCTGAGAGGGGATTGGTGAAGAAGAGGAGATGCGGCAATGGAGGTGTCTTGGTTTGGTGTTGCGGCAATGGAGGCTTTAGGGGGGCTTTGGGCGTGTGATGGAGGCTTCACAAAGTGCTTGGACGTGCTTGAGAGAGGGATATGTGCTAGGGTTTTGAATGGGTGGTGAAGGCTTCTTTTATAGGCAAATGAGAGGAGACTTTCCCTATCCGACTAGGAATAGGATTTCTATTGATAGTGACATTTATTCTAATTGGTATCCCATAAGGAATAGATCTCCTAATTTAGGATTTTGATTGGATTTGATTTGATTTCTTCTAATTAGGAAAGATTTTTCTTGATTTTAGCATGTGATAAATGTGTATCTACCTAAATTAAAAGGCAATGGGCGTGAATCACATCTCCTTGGGCGTGGGTTTTGGTTTGTGGGTAGGCTTGGGTATTTTGTGTTTGGTTTGGGTTTGGTAAGTGGTCTATGGGGTTTTGGGCCTAAGATAAGCTTTGAAACGGAAGTCCAACAAGCAACCGAAGCTAAACAACGAGGTTAAATCCAACAAAATTCCATTTTCCAACTTACCCTTCCAACGTCCGTTTCCTTCCCGTGACTTTCATGACTAAAGAGGTAGTTGCCTCCAAACGAGACTCATCATTGGGCTAATGTGTAAAAATGCAATGCCTACAGAGCTACGAACACATTTCGATGCTCGGTATTATAGAACATATATCCATTCGTATTCGAAGGATATCCAACAAACCTAAACTTTTACCCTCGATGTGAAAGCTTATCTTGCTGAGCCATCCTGAAATAGGCAGGACAACCCCAAACCTTAACATAATTAAGATTTGGTTTCCTACATGTCCATATCTCATATGGAGTCATAGGAACTGTAGGAAACTCTAAAATATTTAGAGGATTAAGATGTCACAATGGTGTTTGGCTTTTGGAATTTCAAACACTCTCACAACACTTGTGAATGTTTGAACTTCTTCTCTCTTTTCTTTCTCACAACACTTGTATGAATGAATGAAAAATGTTAACCTTAAGAAGTGAGAGAAATGGTAGAGATTATATTCTCTTACACAAGCCAACTAACCTTGTCATTAAGCAATCTAATGCTTTCTTGCAATGGCCAACATAAAAATGTGAATGCCATACCAAAGCATAAGAAATGATAAGCTAAAGACAAGGACTTTGTCATTAAGCATCTAATGCTTTCTTTCAATGGCAAATACATAAATGCGGAGGCTATACCAAAGCATAAAATTGAATTAGCTAATGACAAAACTATTAGGTGTATACAAGCCACATGGCTTTGTCTCCTAAGATAAATAAAAATCATCATCTCAATAATGATTAAATTACCTTCAATTATGTTGTAGTAATTATCTCATAATTATTACTAACTTGATTATCTCATAATCAAGACTTGATTATCTCATAATCAAAGAATTCTAGAAAACATTAAGTTAAACTAATTTAACATAGTTTTCATTTGTGACAATAAATACTATTAATCTTATTAATAATATATAAATATTATGTGAGCATATTATTAACAACTAATTATATTAGGTTTGCTACAATTAATCGAGCTAGCACATGGACCAAATGACCTACACGGTTCCGAGCTCCAATAATTTTGAAATATTAATTAAACTCTTTAATCAAATATTATGAATTATTAACTTCATGATATTCCACTAAAACTCGAAGTTGAACTCCCGTTACCGTAGATGGATAAAATAAATCAAACAACTTCGGTGTCCGTCGATATAGTCATTACATATGGATATAGCCCCCTTCACGAATATCTTATAAATAGAGTCTGGTGAAAAGTCCGTTAAACCACTCTAAATATTTTGTCTCTTAAGCACCATTGATTATATAATGAACAATTAATTCATAACAATTATAAATATAAAACTTTCTATTCGTAATAGAAAAGTTGAGCGCTCATATTGTTCAAGTCCCGAATCAACTCTTAAAAAAGATATTCTTTTGCTTCTCGTAAGAAGGATTGAATTCCATATCTATTTAAAACGTTCCCAGCTACACACTAAATCATATCCCCAAAATACGTAGTTATTGGCCGGGAATGCAACACCAACCTCACCATAGTAAATCAAAGGTCATAGCTTGTCATGCAGGAGTTCATAGTACACTCAGGATTAAGATTGAATCCATATATGACCATCTATTAGATAAAATGAATTTCTTCGGTTAACGGATATGAAAAGAAATTCATATTTATCTGAGTCCAGTCCTATATGATCTCATCATACAAGGTGCCTCCATTCATATGTCACTACATGAATGATCTTGGATCAAGGTCGCTATACAAATATAGAATGGACCGCAGTTATAGATAAACCACAAACAAAGTACCCTCTTTGTTTGCACTCTACGGACTATTTAGGTTACTAACTTTAGACATAAACCCTCTTGTGCATCAAACATACACTAAGTTTGAATGTACAATAGTAATCAAGGTAAACAAGACAATTGGACAATACGCGATATAAATCAAACAAGTTTAATAAAATGAATAATACATTTATTATTATTACAATAATTAATTCCGTTTTACAATAGATGATGCTTTAGGACATAATCCCAACAATCCCACTTGGACTAGAGCAAATGAGACATGTCATGTAATCCTAAACCCTTTAGGTGACCATCAAACACTTTAGCCGATAAGGTCATTGTAAACAGATCAGCCAGGTTGTCTATGGATGGAATTTGTATGACAACGACATCTCTCTGCACTATCTCTCTGATAATGTAATATTTTCTCTCAATATGCTTGCCCCTCTTGTGGCTTCTTGGTTCTTTGGAGTTCACTACTGCACCACTAGTATCACAATAAAGTGTGAGTGGTTTATCCATATCTGGAATAACTTCCAGATCTGCCAAGAACTTACGAAGCCAGACTGCTTCCTTAGCTTCTTCACAAGCTGCTACATATTCTGCCTCCATGGTGGAGTTAGCAATACATGATTGCTTTATGCTCCTCCATACTATAGCCCCACCACCTAGAGTGAACACTGATCTAGATGTTGATTTCCTATAATCGACATTCGTCTGAAAATCAGAGTCTGTATATCCTCTCAAAATCATATTATGACTTGTATATACAAGCATATAATTTATCGTTCTCCGAAGATACTTGAGAATATGTTTCACCGCTACCCCAATACCCAATGATCTAATCATTGGTTGGATGAAACCTACTGACTACTACTCCCATAGCAAAATAGATGTCTGATCTTATGCATAACATAACATACATAAGACTTCCAACGGTTGAAGCAAATGGTATATGTGTAAACACTGCATTTTTGCATAAAAGCCCGATGATGAGCCTCGCATGGAGGCACTACCCGATAAGTTGCGGAAGTCGCGGGAAACAGACGTCGGAAGGGAAAATTCAAAAATAAGTACATCCTCAGATTTAATTCGTTTGTTTAGCCTCGGGTTCGCTCGATCAATCTTTGTTTTAACTGTTAGCCTCGGCCCAAAACCCCCGCGACCCATAAAAGCCCACATGCCTCACACACCCATCCAACCCTTCAAAGCCCATTTCGCCCAAAGCCCAATCCAAAAATATTCAACACATTTAACACATGTCACAAATTAAATTAAATCCAATCAAATCCAAATTAAATCAAATCCCCTTCCTAAATTAAATCAAATCACCTTCCTAATTTAAATAAATCACCCACCAAATTAAAGAAATTCCCCCACCAAAAATATAAATATTATTTCCCTAAATTAAACACACCCATAATTGATTGATTTGTTCCCTTTTTTAAGCCATGCACAAACAAGGAAACCCTAAGATACACTATTATAAAAAGAGGACTAAGACCTAAGGCTCTCTTCCTTCCTCTCCTCTCTCTTTCACGGCAGCAACTACACACAAAAAATAATAAAAAACCCTAGACGCCCTCTCTTTCTCACAACTCTCTCGGCACCATCTCTCTTCCCTCTCTCTATAAACAACAAATCAAAAATAAAATAAAACCCTAAGAACTCACACAGTCTTCTCTCTTCACAACCTCACTCCCTTCACGTCCCCACTCAGCCGAGACAAAACACAAAGCCAACAGAACCCTCCCTCACCTATTGCTCTCTCTACACCATACGCACACATCACAAACAAACTAGCCCTTAATAACACATACAAAACAGCAAGAAGCCATCAACACAAGAGGCCAAACGTAACTAGTGAGCATAAACAAAACATGACAAGTGAGCAGAAACCCTAGAGATTTTCACGTAAACAACAACAAAGGAACCCATGATTATTCCCTCAAACCTAGACTTTCGGCAGCCTTCAACCAAACCTGCAAATTATTGTGAACAAACAACCCTCCACTAAGCCCAAAACATGAACAAATAACCCCTCCACCGACTGCCCACAAAAAAAAACCCTTCAACCAACCAAATAACCAAAACACATCATCCTCATTCACCGAGAACCAACCAGCAAGCCATAACCCTTAATCAGCCCCAACCAATCACGAAACAAACCACAATGACTTCCCACCAACCGATTAAATAAAGCATAAAAATAGCCCCCTCCAGCGAACCAACAAATTGAGATAAAACAGCCCTCTGACCACCAAAAATAGTAACCAAATTATCCCAAAATCAGTCCCTAAAACACCCCAAAACAGCAGCCCCAAAAATGCCTGAAACAGTCCCAAAAATAACCACCAAACAGCAGCGAAAACAGAGAAAACAACAGCCCAAAACAGCGAAACATTGAAGGAAAATATTGAACCAATGAACCAGAAAAGTTACGAAGCCTTAACCCTTCTGGCGACGGTGTAACACACTTCCGAGAAGCAACTTAAAAGGTAAGACCTGAGGGCACCATTTACTATTTATCTTTTTTAGTTATCCATTGTTGATCACTCGCATGCATCATTATGTTTTATGTCTATTTTCATTCATGTTGAGATTAATGATTGCGTGCTATCTCTTGCGGTATATCGGATGGAAACCCAGACGTAAATTCATAGCCGAATCCGAATAGACGGTAGTGCGGTCTGTACTTGGGATACAACTCCACGTACCATTTGCGAGGCCCACATCAACATCAGTTTGGGGGCGAGGCCCATGTCAGCATCAGTTGAGGGATGAGTCCCAGGGTCGAGGCCCACATCCGCATCAGTTTAGGGGCAAGGCCCACATCAACATCAGTTTTGGGGATGAGTCCCAGGGTCGTGACCCACATCATCAGCAATTTTGGGGATGAGTCCCAGGGTCGTGACCCATATCATCATCAGTTTCGGGGATGCGTCCCAGGGTCGTGACCCACATTGTCTGCGGTATTGGGATGTATCCCAGGGTCGAGGCCCCCGTTGTCAGTTGCAGTTATTGGGATGCGTCCCAGGATCGAGTTCCACTGCATCATCAATTTTGGGGATGCGTCCCAAGGTCGTGACCCACATTGTCAGCAGTATTGGGATGCGTCCCAGGGTTGAGGCCCTCGTTATCGATTGTAGTTATTGGGATTCGTCCCAGGATCGTGGTCTACTGCGTCATCAACTCAACTCGGAGCAGCAGGCAAGTCATGTGGCAGCTGGCTAGCCAGGTAAGTAAAAATGCATTGCACAACTTTGATATGATTGTCATTGTCACACACTGTACAAGTCCCATCAAAGTGGGGGCGACTGTAGGCACTGCATTTTGCATGTAAGTCCCTATGATGAGTCTCATTTGGAGACATTACCTTTTAAGTCACGGAAGTCGCGGGAAACGAATGTCGGAAGGTGAAATTCAGAACAAGTATGTCATCGGATTCAATTCACATGTTCACTGTTTTTCGTTCGTGCTGCGTTCGTGAACACGTTCGAACGTCAATCAGATTGCGGGCGTTCGTGCAGCGTTCGAATCGGCGTTCGAATGGTGTCGGTACTTCTGGTTTTATTGCTAGCCTCACGACCCAAGCCCAATTAGCCCACCAAAACCCACCCAAAGATAATTAAAACATTTAAAACATGTCACAAATTAAAATAATATCATTCCTAAATAAAACAAATCAAATATATGATCTTCCTTATTTAAACAAATCTTGTCCCCAATTAAATATATGCTTTCCTTGTGTGACACTAATTAAATGGCATCTCTTTAATACAAAAATCTTATTCCTTTTCAAACAAGAGAAGCCCTAGCAATTGTCTATAAAAAACACAAATCCAACACTCTCATCCCCTAGTCCATTCACGCATAACACAAGAACAAGCACAAAAAAATTTCTCTTCTCCTCCTCTCTCTACTACAAGCCGAAACTCATCCCCATCCCCCTAAACACCCTCTATTACCAAAAATCACACACCCCTAAAACAGTAAGCCTTCACCGAAAATCACCCTTGAAATAACCCCCCATTCACCAAAAATCATAACCAACAAACAACAAGCCCCCATTACCGCAACAAAACAGTCCACAAACAGCCCCTTACCGCAACAAAATAGTCCACAAACAGCCCCAAGGAGCATCAAAACCCTTCCGACGGCCGTGTAACGCACTTTTGAGAGACGACCTAAGAGGTTAGACCTGAGGGCACCCTTCCTTTTATTTATTTTCTTACTTTATTTTGCATAGTATCGTGGGTTGGTACAAGATGTGATCTCCGGATCAACGGAATATGTGTTCTCTCTTGTGGTATATCGGATGGAAACCCGGACGTAAATTCCGTAGCAGAATCTGAATGGACGGTAGTGCGGTCTGAACTCGGGATACAACGCAACATACCGCTTGAGAGACACACATATTTCGTTTCATCCAACCTTGTGTTTGAGCATGATTTAGTCGCTAGTATGTTATTTTTGTTTAAGCATGATTTAGTCATTTTCGCTTTACTTTCTACACGTTATTTGTTTGTGTATTGATGATGTAGTGCGCATGAGCCTAGTATGTTGGTCTAAAGGTTCTCTATTTGAGGGAAGAAAAGTCCAAAAGGCTACCTTTACGATAATATTTTACCGCGCCGGACGGAGTATGTTTGATTGAATGTGAGATATGTTTAATCGAGCATACGATGTCCTATATTATTGTTGTCTTTATTTTATATGCACGGTAACATAATACGCATGGGCTAACTAGGGTGGATTAAAGGTCATCTATTCGAGGGAAATGCCTGAAGGCTACCTTTACCACGATGTTTTGCCGCGCCTTTTATTATGTCATTTACCCTTTGCATATCGTTGCTTTATTTACGCATGCATTGCATTCTTGTGCGCATGGCTAACTACTGTGGATTCAAGGTCCTCTATTCGAGGGAAAATGCCTAAAGGCTACCTTTAACCACGATGTTTTGCCGCGCCTTTTATTATGTCATTTACCCTTTGCATATCGTTGCTTTATTTACGCATGCATTGTATTCATGTGCGCATGGGCTAACTAGGGTGGATTCAAGGTCCTCTATTCGAGGGAAAATGCCTAAAGGCTTCCTTTACCACGATGTTTTGCTGCGCCGGACGAAGGTACACTCGATTGAATATGAATGAGTTCAATCGGGCACAAGGGGTCCTACATTGTGGATTTGCTTATCTATGTATGTGTTGCGTCATCCATCATGCATCAGGTCATGTCCCGTTCGAATGCATTCTTGAACGCTATAAGAACGTGAACCTTCTGTTTCCGGTTTGAACGCGTTTACGAACGCTACTCGAAATCGCATGCATTTTGTTTCATCAGGTCTTATCCCGTTCGAACGCGTTCTCGAACGCTATATGAACGTGAACCTTTTGTTTACCATTCGAACGCGTTTACTAATGCTACTCAAACGCGCACGTATTTTCTTTATTTTATCATGCATCGGGTCTGGTCCCGTTCGAACGCGTTTACAAACGCTACATGAACACGAACCTTCTATTTACCATTCGAACGTGTTTACGAACGCTACACGAACGTAGATACACTGAACTGAGTCATTTTCATCACGTTTCATCCATGATCACTTCTTGGGTGATTTATTTTGTATTATGTAATTAACCATGCCATTCCATTATTGACACTTTTATGTTATCATCCATTTGTATTCCCGCATTCATATATTTGATGTGTTCGCAAGATTGTGTTCAAGCATGATTAGGTCTTTAGGATGTTACTTGTTTCTCAAGCATGATTTAGCCATTAGTATGTTATTCTTCTATGCATGATCTTGTTATCTCCTTTCGCAATAGGTGTTTCTTTATGTTTATGTTTAGGTTGTTATTTTTTTTTTTGTTTGATGATTCAACATGTTCATGAGATTATTGTGTGATATCATATTTTGTCGTTATGATGATTCATTTTATACATGCGAACTTAGGAGTAGATTATCCTTGGAAATATACGTTGCTTAAGCTTGGTTAGATTATTGCACAAATCATATCATTACAAGTGGCATAAGTAAGGGACCATTCCGAACCCGACGAATTGAGGTCTTCCCTTGCGAGGGGTGAGTGCGGCCTTAAATCATTTTCCCGGTTCACACCGAGTGGCGACTCCATATTATTTCTCTGGTTTAGTCCCCGCGGGCTACTCCGTATTCCCGACCGGGCCGCGAGCCCAGAACAGCGTTGTCCCACATCTGTGTCCTACAGGTACCATCACTCTTTGGCACGTACCTTAAAGTATAAAAAAGGTGCGCTCACTTGGTTGCTCAAACCCTTGAGTAGGGAGACTTAGTTGTCGGCAATCCTTCGCCGGCGGGAGCCTTTATCTATACTCCTATAAACTTGCACGAGAACCATAGTTATATGACCTATAGAAGCCACGCTTTATGCTTGTGTTTGGGACCATCATCATTTGGATCCATTTGGACCTCTTGTCATGAGATATGAACTTGTTGGGCCATTTAAACTGGGATGAGTTTATGTCTTATGCCAATTGAGCCAAAAGTTTTCAAAATGTCGATTGGCCACTTTGTGTTTGGGCCCCCTATCATTTGAAGTTGTTTAGCCACATTATCGCAAAAGTGTAAACTTGTTGGGCCTTTTCAACTGGGACAAGTTTGCACCTCGCAATAATATGATTGAATGCTTTGAAATGATAATGGGCCAACTTGTATGAAAACCTTGATGGACTTAGAAAATCCAATCATGATATAAATATGCTAGAAGCATGAGTCCGATATCCACATTGGCTTTCATCCAGGAAGGATACGCCTTGTTACGACATATTTGTATACTTTTGGATGCTTCCAAGTTCATCCCAATGACCGCGATTACCGAAGGCCCAATTCGTCATTTCTAGACAATGGCATGATCCTATAATAGGCTTAGTCCATGTTGTAAATGGGCGGTCTTTGTCTTTTAACGATGGAAAGGGACTGAGGAAGCCAAGGTTCACCCCCGTAGCATAGGAGAGAACGATTTTGTGTACCCACATTGGTGCATGGAATAAGCCATACCTAGGACATAAATGGACTTACCACGAGTTTGGGAGAGATAAGGTCGGAATGCTATATGTTGTTTTGATAACCACTTGCATCTCATGCATCTCATGCATACACGCATCATGCTAACCCCTTGTCTTAAAAGCCATCATAGATGCCCGTTGGGTTAGAAAATAAAGACTTGTCAAGAAGAGTTTAGCAAACCTGGATGTCGGGGAAAAAGAAACCGAGAAACAGAAAACCTTACGGCAAGAATAAAAAGACCATTGGGGGGCCTTAAAAAAAGAGAGAAAAAAAGAGAGAAAAACAAAATAAAAAAGAAAAAAAAAGGGAAAGAGAAAAGAAAAATTGTTTGTTTTTTATCTTTAATAGTTAGACATAAGTCCGATGATGAAATTGTTTGCTTTAGGGGGAAATTTTTTGAAACGATAAACTCTTGATGTGCTTTTATCTGATATTTTGAGTAGTTGATCTATGTTAGACTTGTAAGCACTTATTTATAGGTTCTTAGCAGTGAAAACCTGAGTAGTTAGCAAGGTGACTAGTTGAAGAAATTGTAGGTCAATGAATGACCGTTCGCCTAAATGTCTATCATGGTTTGCTTGTGTTATGATGTGTGGTATGGTTGAAAATAAAAGAAAAAGTCTCTAAAAAAAAAATTGAACCACCTATATATAAGCGTGAAGCTACCAATGGGTGAGTATTAGGACCACCATAAAGAGAAATGCTACCTTAAAGGATAGGTGTGTTGAAGAAAAATAATAATAAAAAAAAATGAGACAAAAGAAAAGAAAAAGAAAACCATACCATATTGAGCATAGAAAAGCAATTGCAGAGTATAATTGAGACATCTAGGTTGGTTTGACCCATCGATCCCAATTTTTGAAAAAAAATCATTGAGTTGGCTTACCTAGGAATCGAGCTGTAAAGGAACCTTTGCACACACACACTTTGAGTCCGGCTTAGATAACTTATTCAAAAACTCGGATTTGAGTTGTATTGAGTGCTTTGAAGGTTCTCTGGTCTCATTACTAGACATTCTTTGAGGACAATAACATGCATAACTATTGGGACTATTTTGTAGCTTGTAATGGGGTATGATGATACAGAATGACACATCACGTAGTCCACCTTGACCTAGTACAAGCAGCGGAGAACATAAAGCTTAATCAAGTCTTGGGGCGACCAGTCTACTACCCCGCGAATAAGGGACACAACAAGATCCTGAGCTATGAGATCAAAGAAAATTGAGCAATCGCTAGAAGAGAACTGGCAGAAAGAAATTGTAAACAAACCCATGGGCGACTAAAGACACTTGTAGGTAGGGGCACCAAAAAGCACAAGAAAGGTCTAACCCATCGGAATAGGAAATGCATCCATGCAAACATGCATACATGTCACATGCATGCAATCTTTGTCTTTTTTTTTTTCCACAGGTTTTGAAGAAAAGCCCACATTCAGTACAGTTTGGGAACAAAGCCCACATTCAGTATAGCTCGGGAACAAAACCCACAGTCAACTCAATTCAGGAACAAGACCTTCAACTCAATTCGGGAACAAGACCCTCATTTCA
The DNA here is from genome assembly GCA_019454045.1 of Zanthoxylum bungeanum. Taxonomy (NCBI): domain Eukaryota; kingdom Viridiplantae; phylum Streptophyta; class Magnoliopsida; order Sapindales; family Rutaceae; genus Zanthoxylum; species Zanthoxylum bungeanum. The sequence goes on from SKCR01029719.1 coordinate 14,653, forward strand.
ATTCGGGAACAAGGCCCTCATCTCAATTCGGGAACAAGACCCTCAACACAATTCGGGAACAAGACCCACAATTCAATTCGGGAACAAGACCCACAATTCAATTCGAGAACAAGACCCACAATCCAAATCGGGAACAAGACCCACAACTCAATTCGGGAACAAGACCTTCGACTCAATTCGGGAACAAGACCCACAACTCAAATCCGGAATAAGACCCACAACTCAAATCGGGAACAAGACCCACAACTCAATTCAGGAACAAGACCATCAACTCAAATCGGGAATAAGACCCGGGGGTTACAGCGTCACCCTACCTCTGTACCATGTCTACAGTCTGACGACTCTACTGTACCATGTCTACTGGACCACCTCATACAGTAACGGTTCAGGAATGGACCACCACTCATAAAGTAACAATTCGGGAATGGACCACCTCTCATCAACTCAGTTTGAAGCATCTCGGAATAACAGGTAAGTTAAGCAGCAACTGGCGAGCCAGGTAAGTAAAAATGCATGCATGACTTTGATAGGATTGTCACTGTTGTAGGCACTCAATTTTTGCATGTAAGTCCCTATGATGAGTCTCATTCAGAGGCACTACCTTTTAAGTAGTGGAAGTCGCGGGAAGCAAACGTCGGAAGGGAAAAGTCAGAAATCAGTATTTTGTTGGATTTTATTCGCTTGTTTAGCTTCGGGTTCGCTTGTTGGACTTCTGTTTTAGATAATCCTTAGCCCAAACCCCCGCAAGACACACACCAAGCCCATCTCATCCAAGCCCAATCCAAGAAATAATTAAAGCATTTTTAAAACACAAATTAAATTAAATTAAATTAAATCCAATTAAAATCTAATTAAATTAAATTCCTAATTTAAATAAATCACTTCCTAATTTAAATAATTCACTCATCAAATTAAAGACATTCCCACCTAAAATACAAATATCCTTTCATTTAATAAATTAATTAAAATACACACATATTTAATTGATTTGTTTCCAAACATAAAAATTCCATGCACAATAGGAACCCTAAATGACAACTATAAAAATAACACAAAACCCTAAACTCCCCTGGCAAGAGACTCACGGCAACAACAAATTTAAACAACAAAAAAAACCCTAACTAGCAACAACTTATTCACCCATCAACCAAGCAACTATTGGCAAACAGCCAGCACCTGTACACACGCCCTTTAAGCCACTAACACTAGCCATAAACGTCCCTCACCATAATGAAACCCTAAAGCACTCGAACCAGTCCATTCATCACACATGATCATCACACCACCAGCCCCTTCCACGCACTATTAACCCAATAACTCACGGCACCAACAAAAAAAAAAAACAAAAGCTCATTCACCTCACGCCCATTACCCATTTAACAGCATCACTCAACACCCTCAACGCATCAGCCACTACCCATACACTCACGCCATATATCCCTCCACTGACTTAAGTCCCCTTGCTTCACACTTCACCTCACGACACAGCCACTGCCCCTCATTCTTCACGCCCAGCGCAGCCACACAAATAATTAACTGCTCACTTTGGCCACGTGAAACACTCATTCACAGTCCACTCAATTCACGCCAAACAACACCTTCACAGCCCTTCACGCCTGGACTCTCACAGCCCCAAATTACCGCCACCCACTGCCCTGAATTGCATCCAGAAAACCGCCGCATACTGCACCTTTTAACCATAAAAATAGTCCATAAACCACACCCAAAAAAGTCCCGAAAACTGCAAAAATAGTCCGCTATTTACCTCAAACCAGTGACTGAAAATAGCAGCAAAACAACAGTGAAATAGAGCGAAAACAACGGCCCAAATAGCTAAACAGCGAGGGAAAACGTTGAACCAGTAAACCAGATGAGTTGCGGAGCATCAACCCTTCCGACGACCGTGTACCGTACTTCCGAGAGATGATTTAAAAGGTTAGACTTGAGGGCACTTTTCTTATTTATTTTCATTCATCTTTTAATTGTTTTATTTATTTTCTTCGCATGAGAGTCGCTTGTGGATGCATGTTGTGGCCTTTGAATGGATGGAAAATATGTCGTCTCTTGTGGTATATAGGATGGAAACCCAGACGTAAATTCTGTAGCCGAATCCGAATGGACGGTAGTACGGTCTGTACTTGGGAAATAATTCCACGTACCACCTGAGCAAACGGCACATATTTTACTTTATTCTATCTCGTTTGTTTATTATTCGCATTTTACATTCCGCCATTTAATTTCCGTACGTTATTTGCTTGAGTATTGATGATATAGTGCGCATGGGCTTAGTATGTTAGTCTAAAGGTTCCCTATTTGAGGGAAGAAAAGTCCAAAAGGATACATTTACGACAATACTTTGTCGCGCCGGACGAAGTGTGTTTAATTAAATGTGAGCTATGTTTAATCGAGTATACGAAGTCCTATATTGTTGTCTTTAATTTCTATGCATTGTGATGAAATGCTCATGCTCTAACTAGGGTGGGTTAAATGTCATCTTTTCGAGGGAAATGTCTGAAGGCTACCTTACCATTATGTTTTACCGCGCCTTTTATTATGTCATTTACCATTTGCATATCATTGCTTTATTTATGCATGCATTGCATTCTAGTGCGCATGGGCTAACTAGGGTGGATTAAAGGTCCTCTATTCGAGGGAAATGCCTAAAGGCTACCTTTATCACAATGTTTTGCCGCGCCGGACGAAGTATGTTTAATTGAATGTGAGATATGTTTAATCGGATATACGGAGTTCCACATTATTGTCTCATTCATTTGTATGCATTGTAACATAATGCGTATGGGCTAACTAGGGTGGATTAAAGGTCCTCTATTCGAGGGAAATGCCTGAAGGCTACCTTTACCACAATATTTTGCCGCGCCTTTAATTATGTCATTTACCCTTTGCATATCATTGCTTTATTTACGCATGCATTGCATTCTAGTGTGCATGGGCTAACTAGGGCGGATTAAAGGTCCACTATTCGAGGGAAATGCCTAAAGGCTACCTTTACCACGATGTTTTGCCGCACCGGACAAAGTATGTTTGATTGAATGTGAGATATGTTTAATCGGATATACGGAGTTCTACATTATTGTCTCATTTATTTGTATGCATTGTAACATAATGCGTATGGGCTAACTAGAGTGGATTAAAGGTCCTATATTCGAGGGAAATGCCTGAAGGCTACCTTTACCATGATGTTTTGCCGCGCCTTTAATTATTTCATTTACCCTTTGCATATCATTGCTTTATTTACGCATGCATTGCATTCTAGTTTGCATGGGCTAACTAGGGTGGATTAAAGGTCCTCTATCCGAGGGTAATGCCCAAAGACTACCTTTTCCATGATGCTTTGCCGCTCTGGATGTGGTGTACCCGATTGAATGTTAAATGTATTCCATCGGGCACACGAGGTCCTATATTGTGTGTTTGTTTATCCATAAATATGTTTATGTCATTTCAGATGCCATTTTGACAATCTGGTTCGAACGAATTTACGAACGTTACACGAACGTATGCATTCTGTCTTATTTTCGTTCGAACGCGCCTCATAACGCTACTCGAACGCTTGTATTCTGTTTACCTTTCGAACGCGTTTACGAACGCTACTCGAACGCGCATGCATTTTATTGTATCATGCATCAGGTCTCATCCCGTTCGAACGCGTTATCAAACGCTATACAAATGCGAACCTTCTTTTTATAGTTCGAACGCATCTTTAAACGCTACACGAACGCATATACAGTGAACCGATTCCTTTTCATCACATTTCATGCATGATTGATTTTTGGGTGATTTCTCTTGAATTATGTAATTAATCACATGATTCCATTATTGACACTTTTACTGTTGTCATTCCCGCATGTATCTATTTGATGTGTTCGTGAGATTGTGTTCAAGCATGACTAGGTCGTTAGTATGTTACTTGTTTCTTAAAGCATGATTAGGTCGTTAGGATGTTACTTGTTTCTTAAGCATGATTTGGCCGTTAGTACGTTATTCCTCTATGTATGATTTAGTTATCTTCTTTCGCAATAGGCGTTCAATTTACGTTTATGTTTAGGTTGTTGTTTATTTTTTTCATGTTTGATGATTCAACATGTTCATGAGATTATTATATGATATCATATGTTTGCCTTTATGATGATTTGCTTTTATGAATGCGAACTAGATATAGGTTATTCTTGAACATATATGTTGCGTAGATTTGATTAAATTATTGCACAAATCATTTCATTACAAGTGGCATAAGTAAGGGACCATTCCGAACCCAACGGTTTGAGGTCTTCCCTTGCGAGGGGTGAGTTCGGCCTAAAATCATTTTCCCGATTCACACCGGGTGGCGACTCCATGTTATTTCTCCGGTTTAGTTCCCTCACAGGCTACTCCATACTCCCAACTAGGCCGCGAGCCTAGAACAGCATCACCGATTTCTGTGTCCTCCAGTCTGGCGACTCCATTAGGGATAGAGAATTGGACCCGAAATAATGTCTTGTAGTGATTATGATTTGTGCTTTAGTTAACCGTGTCTATAGTGGGTTGAGGGATTTAATCAAAGGCATTGTTAAAGCTATGTGATGGTTTGGTGTCTTCCTTCATTCACTACCTTTCCATAAGGAAAACCTGTGAAGGCACCTAGTTAATCATTACCGATCGCTCGTTGTGACAGACTAATTTGGAGGACTTGTTGTTTATTCCTGTCACCAAGGCGATAAGAGCCTAAGAGACTTGGGTATTTAAGAGAGTTCGCTCCACCCTCTCTCTGGGGAATCTACAATGGGAAATCCATTTGAAAGTTAGTCACACCATAACTCGTTGGCACGTACCTTAAGGTATAAAAAAGGTGCGCTCACTCGGTCGCTTGAACCCTTGAGTGGGGAGACCTAGTTGTGGGCAATCCTTCGCCAACGAAAGCCTTTGTCTACACTCCTGCAAACCCACACATCGACCATAGTTGTATGACCAATAGAAACTATTTCCTTGTGCTTGTGTTTAGGGACCATTGTCATTTGGATTCAGTTGGACCTTTTGTCATGAGGTATGGGCTTGTTGGGCCATTTAAACTGGGATGAGTTCGTATCTTATGACAATTAGGCTAAAAGTTTCTAAAATGCCGATGGGCCATTCTGTAGAAATTTTTTCTTTATGTTTATGCTTAGGACCATCATCATTTGGACTCAGTTAGACTTCTTGTCAGAAATGCGAACTTGTTGGGTCATTTAAACTAGGATGAGTTTGTATCTTATGACAATTGGGCTAAAAGTTTCTAAAATGCCGATGGACCATCCTGTGATTAGGCCCCTTATCATTTGAAGTTATTTAGCCATGTTATCGCAAAAGTGTAAACCTGTTGGGCCTTTTCAACTGGGATAAGTTTGCACCTCACGATAATGTGATTGAATGCTTTAAAATGACAAAAGGCCAACTTATATACATCGCACGCATCTCATGCACCTCATGCATAAACGCATCATGCTAACCCTTTATGTTCAAAAAGCCATCATAGATTCCTGTTGGGTTGGGGGAGAAGAGAGACTTGTCAGAATACCATCAGCCAACATGAGTAAGTCAGTCAACGAGGGATCCCCCCTGGATCAATTGGAGACCAAAGTAACCAAAATTATTGAGATGTTGCAAGTTTTGACCAATGTTGTGGCCAGTTTGACCGTATCCCGTATAATCAATAACAGAAAGTTGTGCAACCAGAATGGAAAGACCATTGAGGAACCTTCAAGGACTAAGCCCACTCCCTCTGAGATCGCCCCTATCAGAAACAAAAGATTCTCCAATCTTGGTAGACCTTTGTCAGAGGTATTTGAAGAGCTGAAAAGGCAAGGACTCCTAAATCCCTTAGAGCCTAAACCACTTCCAAACCCTGTGCCACGCTACCTTAACCCGAACATTTAATGTTACCTCCACCAGCAGAGAGGCCATGAAATCGACAACTGCATCCGCCTCTGGCATGAAATCCAAGACCTCATAGATTCCCACAAAATACTCGACCCAGAAAAAGACCAACCTAACACACAGAGAAACCCCCTACCTAACTATCACTCCGTCCCACCGCCTACCTACATGCTTAAATCCGGCCTACCTAACAGCACTATCTTCCAAACTCACGACCACCAAGCTTCCCGCCTGAGGATATGGGGCAACAATAGTACATATGAGATAGAGCAGAAAGGGGAAAGTAAATGGGAAAAAGAACTACTGTACTTGGAGAATCTGATGGTCGAAGGAAGCAAGAAGACGGGGGGAAACAAAGTTGCAAATTATGGAGATGTTTGTTTCCCTGATCTTATTCAATTTTGATTCTGCATTTTTAATAAAGACATTGATTTTTTCTACTTGTTCGAACCTTTTCTTGATTATAATAAAGACGTTCATTTCGCTTACTTGCCTGAGTCTCTTCCTTTCAACCTGCAACATGAGTATATTTGGCAAAAACATTCAACCCTGGTACTATGATACTCAACTATGTTTAGAACACGGGGAATCCTCGGAAGAATCAATCAGAAAAGATAGGATAGTCATTTAGAAATTGGGAAACGGGGTAGTAAGACTGTCAGATTTAGAAGGGAATGAGTTCACCGAGCCGATCAACGTAGACAGAGTGAAACGGTACTTTGTTTGAGGAAAATGAGACCGAGCAGTCACCAAGGGAATTGGAGGAAGACCTAACCCAATGGGATATGAAACTCATTCATTCATGCATGCATACACGTAACATATTTTGCATTCTTTTTTGTGTTTGTTTTTTTTTGTATTCACAGGTTTCAAAGAAGGAACAGAGAAAACGGCAAGGGCAAGCCAATCAGAAGCAGTAACAGTACATTCAATTTCAAAAATGAATCAGTATCAGTTTCGGGAAGGAATTCCAGGGTTGAGGCCCATATCAGTGTCAGTTTTGGGGATGAATCCCAGGGTTGAGGCCCATATCAGTAGTAGTTTCAGGAATGGATCCCAGGGGGTGAAGCCCACATTATCAGTGGTTGAAAGGAAGAATTCCATAGAGTGAGTGAAAAAAAAAGAAGTCTTTGATAATTGGGCATATGTCTTGTGATGGCATTGTTTGCTGTAGGGAGAAACCTTAGAAACGATAAGTGCGAGATGTGCTCTCATCCGGTATTCTGAATAGTTGATCTCAGCTAGACTTGCGAGCACTTGATCACGGGATCTTAGTGGTGGAAGCCTGAGTAGTCGGCAAGATAACTAGTTGAAGAGATGATGGATCAGTGAATGACCGTTTGCCTAGATGTCTATCCTGGTTCACATATGCTACGATATATGATATGGTTGGAAACAAAGAAAGTCTCTGCAATGAAAAGAAAAGAAAAAAAATAGACCGCCTATAACCAATAAGCGTGAAGCTACCCATGGGCGAGTATTAGGACCACCATGAGGAGAAATGCTACCTTAAAGGGTAGGTGAGTCGAAAAAAAAAAGAAAGAAAAAAAAGAGACAAAAGAGAAAAAAAGAAGAAAACCATATCATGTTGAGTACGTGGAAGTAATCACAGAGTGTGATCAAGACATCTAGGTTGGTTAGACCCACTGATTTGGTTCTCCGAGACAAAATCATCGAGTTGGCTTACTTAAAGGTGGAGCTATGAAAGAGCCTTAGAACACACACACTTGGAGTCTAGTTCAGATCATTCACTCAGACGGTCAGATTTGAGTTGTATCAGGTACTTTGAAGGTTCTCTAGTTTCGACACGGAGCATCCGTTGAGGATAAATACGTTTAACTATCAGGATTATCTCATGAAAGACAGTACAGTATATTGAAATGAACCATCACAATTTCAGTATCAGTCTTGCCAGGTATGGCACTCTGGGGGCGAGGCCCACATCATTATCAGTATCAGTCTTGCTAGGTATGGCACTCTGGGGGCGAGGCCCACATCATTATCAGTATCAGTTTGGGGCGAGGCCCACGTCAGTATCAGTTTGGGGGCGAGGCCCACATCAGTATCAGTCCCGGGTTGAGGCCCACATCAGTATCCGTCTGGGGTGAGGCCCACATTAGCATAGTCAGTATCAGTTTTGAGGATGAGTCCCGGGGGCGAGGCCCACATCAGTATCATCATCAGTTTTGGGGATGAGTCTCTGGGACGAGGCCCACATCAGCATTGTCAATATCAGTTTTGGGGATGAGTCCCTGGGGCGAGGCCCACATCAACATCATTAGTATCAGCTTGGGAGCGAGGCCCATATCATCATCAGTTTAGGGGCGAGGCCCACATCCGCATCAGTTTTGGGGCGAGGCCCATATCAGTATCAGTCTGTGGGTTGAGGCCCACATCAGTATCAGTTTGGGGATGAGTCCCAGGGTCGATACCCATATCAGTAGCAGTTTTGGGATGCGTCCCAGGGTCGAGGCCCACACATCAGTAGCAGTTTTGGGATGTGTCCCAGGGTCGAGGCCCACATATATCATCAGTAATTTTGGGGATGAGTCCCAGGGTCCAGGTCCACATCAGAATCAGCTTGGGGGCGAGGCCCACATCAGCATTAGTTTAGGGGCGAGGCCCACATCCGCGTCAGTTTGGGGACGAGGCCCACATCAGTATCAGTTTGGGGGTGAGGCCCACATCAGTATCAGTCTATGGGCTGAGGGCCACATCAGTATCAGTTTGGGGATGAGTCCCAGGGTCGAGACCCACATCAGTAGCAGTTTTGGGATGTGTCCCAGGGTCGAGGCACACACATCATCAATTTTGGGATGTGTCCCAGGGTCCAGGCCCACACATATCATCAGCAATTTTGGGGATGAGTCCCATGGTCGAGGCCCACATCAGTATCAGCTTGGGGGCGAGGCCCACATCAGTATCAGCTTGGGGGCGAGGCCCACATCAGCATTAGTTTAGGGGCGAGGCCCACATCCGCATCAGTTTGGGGGTGAGGCCTACATCAGTATCAGTTTGGGGGCGAGGCCCACATCAGTATCAGTCTGTGGGCCGATGCCCACATCAGTATCAGTTTGGGGATAAGTCTCAGGGTCGAGACCCATATCACTAGCAATTTTGGGATGCGTCCCAGGGTCGAGGCCCACACATGAGTAGCAGTTTTGGGATCTGTCCCAGGGTTGAGGCCCACACATATCATCAACAATTTTGGGGATGAGTCCTAGGGTCGAGGCCCACATCAGTATCAGCTTGGGGGCGAGGCCCACATCAATATCAGTTTAGGGGCGAGGCCCACATCTGCGTCAGTTTGGGGCCGAGGCCCACATCAGTATCAGTTTGGGGATGAGTCCCAAGGTCGAGGCGCACATCAGCATCAGTTTTGGGGATGAGTCCCGGGGCGAGGCCCACATCAGCATCAATTTTGGGGATGAGTCCCAGGGTCGTGACCAAGGTCGTGACCCACAACATCAATATCAGTTTGGGGATGAGTCCCAGGGGCGAGGCCCAAATCAGCATCAGTATCAGCAGTTTTGGGGTTGCGTCCCATGGTCGTGACCCACATCATCAGCAGTTTTGGGGATGCGTCCCAAGGTGGTGACCCATATCATCAGCAGTTTTGGGGATGAGTCCTAAGGTCGTGACCCACATCATCAGCAGTTTTGGGGATGCGTCCCAGGGTCGTGACACACATTGTCAACCTTATCGGGAAGCGTCCCAAGGTCGAGGCCCCTGTTGTCGGTTGTAGTTATCGAGATGCGTCCCAGGGTCGTTGGCCCCCTGCATCATCAGTTTTGGGGATGCGTCCCAGGGTCGTGACCTACATTGTCAACTTTATCGGGATAAGTCTCAGGGTCGAGGGCCCCGTTGTCGGTTGCAGTTATCGGGATGTGTCCCAAGGTCGTTGGCCCCCTGCATCATCAGTTTTGGGGATGCGTCCCAGGGTCGTGACCCACATTGTCAGCGGTATTGGGATGCGTCCCAGGGTCGAGGCCCCCGTTGTCCGTTATAGTTATTGGGATGCGTCCTAGGGTCAAGGATCCATTGTATCAGTAGTTGTAGTTCCGGGATACGTCCCAGGGTCGAGCACCCACTGCATCGTCGGTTGCAATTAATGGGATGCATCCCAGGATCGAGGTCCACTGCATCATCAACTCAGCTCGAAGCAGAAGGCAAGTTAGGTGGCAGCTGGCGAGCCAGGTAAGTAAAAATGCATTGCACAACTTTGATATGATTGTCATTGTCACACACTGCACAAGTCCCATCAAAGTGGGGGCGACTGTAGGCACTGCATTTTTGCATGTAAGTCCCTATGATGAGTCTCATTTAGAGGCACTACCTTTTAAGTCGCGGGAAACGAACGTCGGAAGGGAAAAGTTAGAAATCAATATTTTGTTAGATTTTATTCGCTTGTTTAGCTTCGGGTTCGCTTGTTGGACTTTCGTTTTAAAACATCCTTAGCCCAAACCCCCGTAAGACACACACCAAGCCCATCTAACCCAAGCCCAATCCAAGAAATAATTAAAGAATTTTTAAAACACAAATTAAATTAAATTAAATCCAATTAAAATCTAATTAAATTAAATTCCTAATTTAAATAATTCACTCACCAAATTAAAGACATTCCCACCTAAAATACAAATATCATTTCCTTTAATAAATTAATTAAAATACACACATATTTAATTGATTTGTTTCCAAACATAAAAATTCCATGCACAATAGGAACCCTAATTAACAATTATAAAAATAACACAAAACCCTAAACTCCCCTGGCAAGAGACTCACGGCAACAACAAATTTAAACAACAAAAAAAACCCTAACTAGCAACAACTTATTCACCCATCAACCAAGCAACTATTGGCAAACAGCCAGCACCTGTACACACGCCCTTTAAGCCACTAACACTAGCCATAAACGTCCCTCACCATAATGAAACCCTAAAGCACTCGAACCAGTCCATTCATCACACATGATCATCACACCACCAGCCCCTTCCACGCACTATTAACCCAATAACTCACGGCACCAACAAAAAAAAAAACAAAAGCTCATTCACCTCACGCCCATTACCCATTTAACAGCATCACTCAACACCCTCAACGCATCAGCCACTACCCATACACTCACGCCATATATCCCTCCACTGACTTAAGTCCCCTTGCTTCACACTTCACCTCACGACACAGCCACTGCCCCTCATTCTTCACGCCCAGCGCAGCCACACAATAATTAACTGCTCACTTTGGCCACGTGAAACACTCATTCACAGTCCACTCAATTCACGCCAAACAACACCTTCACAGCCCTTCACGCCTGGACTCTCACAGCCCCAAATTACCGCCACCCACTGCCCTGAATTGCATCCAGAAAACCGCCGCATACTGCACCTTTTAACCATAAAAATAGTCCATAAACCACACCCAAAAAAGTCCCGAAAACTGCAAAAATAGTCCGCTATTTACCTCAAACCAGTGACTGAAAATAGCAGCAAAACAACAGTGAAATAGAGCGAAAACAACGGCCCAAATAGCCAAACAGCGAGGGAAAACGTTGAACCAGTAAACCAGATGAGTTGCGGAGCATCAACCCTTCCGACGACCGTGTACCGTACTTGCGAGAGATGATTTAAAAGGTTAGACCTGAGAGCACTTTTCTTATTTATTTTCATTCATCTTTTAATTGTTTTATTTATTTTCTTTGCATGAGAGTCGCTTGTGGATGCATGTTGTGGCCTTTGAATGGATGGGAAAATATGTCGTCTCTTATGGTATATAGGATGGAAACCCAGATGTAAATTCCGTAACCGAATCCGAATGGACGGTAGTGCGGTCTGTACTTGGGAAATAATTCCACGTACCACCTGAGCAAACGACACATATTTTACTTTATTCTATCTCATTTGTTTATTATTCGCATTTTACATTCCGCCATTTAATTTCCGCACGTTATTTGCTTGAGTATTGATGATATAGTGCCCATGAGCTTAGTATGTTAGTCTAAAGGTTCCCTATTTGAGGAAAGAAAAGTCCAAAAGGTTACCTTTATGACAATACTTTATCGCGCCGGACGAAGTGTGTTTGATTGAATGTGAGCTATGTTTAATCGAGTATACGAAGTCCTATATTGTTGTCTTTACTTTCTATGCATTGTGATGAAATGCGCATGGGCTAACTAGGGTGGATTAAAGGTCATCTTTTCGAGGGAAATGCCTGAAGGCTACCTTTACCATGATGTTTTGCCGCGCCTTTTATTATGTCATTTACCCTTTGTATATCATTGCTTTATTTACGCATGCATTACATTCTAGTGTGCATGGGCTAACTAGGGTGGATTAAAGGTCCTCTATTCGTGGGAAATGCCTAAAGGCTACCTTTACCATGATGTTTTACCGCGCCGAACGAAGTATGTTTGATTGAATGTGAGATATGTTTAATCGGATATACGGAGTTCCACATTATTGTCTCATTCATTTGTATGCATTATAACATAATGCGTATAGGCTAACTAGGGTGGATTAAAGGTCCTCTATTCGAGGGAAATGCCTGAAGGCTACCTTTACCACGATGTTTTGCCACGCCTTTTTATTATGTCATTTACCCTTTGCATATCATTGCTTTATTTACGCAAGCATTGCATTCTAGTGCGCATGGGCTAACTAGGGTTGATTAAAGGTCCTCTATTCGAGGGGAATGCCCAAAGGGTACCTTTTCCACGATGTTTTGCCGTGTCGGATGAGGTGCACCCGATTGAATGTGAAATGTGTTCCATCGGGCACACGAGGTCCTACATTGTGTGTTTATTTATCCATATATGTGTTTGTGTCATTTCAGATGCCATTTTGGCAATCTCGTTCAAACGTGTTTACGAATGCTACACGAACGTATGCATTCTGTCTTATTTCCATTCAAACGCGCCTCAGAACACTACTCGAACGTTTCTATTCTGTTTACCATTTGAACGCATTTACGAACGCTACTCGAACACGCATGCATTTTATTGTATCATGCATCAGGTCTCATCCCATTCGAACGCGTTATCAAACGCTATACGAATGCGAACCTTCTTTTTACCGTTCGAACGCCTTTTCAAACGCTACACGAACGTATATACAGTGAACCGATTCCTTTTCATCATATTTCATGCACGATTGCTTCTTGGGTGATTTCTCTTGTATTATGTAATTAATCACATCATTCCATTATTGACACTTTTACTGTTGTCATTCCCGCATTTATCTATTTGATGTGTTCGTGAGATTGTGTTCAAGAATGACTAGGTCGTTAGTATGTTACTTATTTCTTAAAGCATGATTAGGTCGTTAGGATGTTACTTGTTTCTTAAGCATGATTTGGCCCTTAGTACATTATTCCTCTATGCATGATTTGGTTATCTTCTTTCACAATAGGCGTTCAATTTACGTTTATGTTTAGGTTGTTATTTATTTTTTTCATGTTTGATGATTCAACATGTTCATGAGATTATTGTATGATATCATATGTTTGCCTTTATGATGATTTGCTTTTATGAATGCGAACTAGATATAGGTTATTCTTGAACATATATGTTGCGTAGATTTGATTAAATTATTGCACAAATCATTTCATTACAAGTGGTATAAGTAAGGGACCATTCCGAACCCAACGGTTCGAGGTCTTCCCTTGCGAGGGGTGAGTGCGGCCTAAAATCATTTTCCCGGTTCACACCGGGTGGCGACTCCATGTTATTTCTCCGGTTTAGTTCCCTCGCAGGCTACTCCGTACTCCCAACTAGGCCGCGAGCCTAGAACAGCATCACTGATTTATGTGTCCTACAACTGTCACACAAGCACAAGTCCCATCAAAGTGGGGGCGACTGTAGACACTGTATTTTGCATAAAAGCCTGATGTTAGGCCTCGCATGGAGGCACTACCCGATAAGTTGCGGAAGTGGCGGGAAACGGACGTCGGAAGGGAAAATTCAAAAATAAGTACATCTTTAGATTTAATTCATTTATTTAGCCTCGGGTTCGCTCGATCAATCTTTGTTTTAACTGTTAGCCTCGGCCCAAAACCCCTGTGACCCATAAAAGCCCACATGCCTCAAACACCAATCCAACCCTTCAAAGCCCATGTCGCCCAAAGCCCAATCCAAAAATATTCAACACATTTAAAACATGTCACAAATTAAATTAAATCCAATCAAATCCAAATTAAATCAAATCCCCTTCCTAAATTAAATCAAATCACCTTCCTAATTTAAATAAATCACCCACCAAATTAAAGAAATTGCCCCACCAAAAATATAATTATTCTTTCCCTAAATTAAACACACCCATAATTGATTGATTTGTTCCATTTTTAAGCCATGCACAAACAAGGAAACCCTAAGATACACTATTATAAAAAGAGGACTAAAACCTAAGGCTCTCTTCCTTCCTCTCCTATCTCTTTCACGGCAGTAACTACACACAAAAAATAATAAAAAACCCTAGACGCCCTCTCTTTCTCACAACTCTCTCGGCACTATCTCTTTTTCCTCTCTCTATAAACAACAAATCAAAAATAAAATAAAACCCTAAGAACTCACACAGTCTTCTCTCTTCACAACCTCTCTCCCTTCACGTCCCCACTCAGCCGAGACAAAACACAAAGCTAACAGAACCCTCCATCACCTATTGCTCTCTGTACACCATACGCACACATCACAAACAAACCAGCCCTTAATAACACATACAAAACAGCAAGAGGCCAAACGTGACCAGTGAACATAAACAAAACATGACCAGTGAACAGAAACCCTAGAGGTTTTCACGTAAACAACAACAAAGGAACCCAGGCTTATTCCCTCAAACCTAGACTCTCGGCAGCCCTCAACCAAACCTGCAAATTATTGTGAACAAACAACCTTCCACTAAGCCCAAAACATGAACAAATAACCCCTCCATTGACTGCCCACAAAAAAAAATAACCCTTCAACCGACCAAATAACCAAAACACATCATCCTCCTTCACCGAGAACCAATCAGCAAGCCATAACCCTCCATCAGCCCCAACCAAACACCAAACAAACCACAAATGACTTCCCACCAACCGATTAAATAAAGCATAAAAATAGCCCCCTCCATCAAACCAACAAATCGAGATAAAACAACCATTTGACCGCCAAAATAGTAACCAAATTATCCCAAAATCAGTCCCTAAAACACCCCAAAAATGCCCGAAATAGTCCCAAAGATAACCACCAAACAGCAGCAAAAATAGAGAAAACAACAGCCCAAAACAACGAAACATTGAAGGAAAATATAGAACCAGTGAACCAGAAAAGTTACGGTGCCTTAACCATTCCGTCGATGGTGTAACGCACTTCCGAGAAGCAACTTAAAAGGTAAGACCTGAGGGCACCCTAGACTATTTATCTTTTTTTAGTTATCCACTGTTGATCACTCGCATGCATCATTATGTTTTATGTCTATTTTAATTTATGTTGAGATTAATGATTGCGTGCTATCTCTTGCGGTATATCGGATGGAAACCCAGACGTAAATTATGTAACCGAATCTGAATTGACGGTAGTGCGGTCTGTCCTTGGGATACAACTCCACGTACCATTTGAGAAACTTTCAAGCACATGTTTCATTTTGTTATTTAATTTTGTGTTCATTCATTGTTTGTGTTTTATTATTTCGTTATTTACTTTCCGTATGCTTTATTTATTTTTGCATCGTTAATCTAGTGCGCATGGGCTAATCATGATGTATTAAAGGTCCTCTATTTGAGGGAAATACCTAAAGGCTACCTTTACCACAACGTTTTGCCGCGCCGGATGAAGTATGCTTGGTTGAATGTGAAATACGTTCAATCGGGCATACGAGGTCCCATATAGATGTCGGCCTTGGTCGCATCTCTTTTATTATTCTGTTATTTACTTTCCACATGTTATTGCTTTATTTATTTATGTATTGTTAATTTAGTGCGCATGGGCTAATCATGATGGATTAAAAGTCCTTTATTCGAGGGAAATGCCTAAAGGCTACCTTTACCACAACGTTTTGCCGCACCGGACGAAGTATACTTGGTTGAATATGAAATACGTTCATGAGGTCCCATATAGATGTTGGCCTTGGTCACATCTCTTTTATTATTATGTTACTTACTTTTCGCTTATTATTGCTTTAATTATTTACGCATTGCTATCTCGTGCGTATGGGCTAATCACGTTGAGTTGAAGGTCCTTCATTTGAGGGAAAAACCAAAAGGCTACCTTTACCACGATGTTTTGCCACGCCGGGGATACAAGATCCCATATGGACGTTGGCCAAAGCTCTTGGTCACACCATTTTTCTTCTAATTTTGTTATTCACCTTTTTGTTTGTTATTTACCGCTTCGTATTCATCCTATTAGTTATCTTTATTCATCCTGTCACATCACTTCACATTTACTTCCATGCATGCTTGCCTCTTTAGTTATTCCTTTTACATTGCGTACTTAATCATCCGCTTTTATTATTAATGCTTTTACAGTTATTGTTAATTATATTATTGCGCTCCATTGTTCAATACGTTGATGGAATTTTGCATTTGCCTTCATTTTTATTTACGTTTATGGGTGTGCAAACTTGTGTGTTGATAAAATTAGCTTGCATGTGTTTCATAAGACTTGGTTATACTATTGTATAAATCCTTTCATTACAATTGGCATAAGTAAGGGACCATTCCAAACCCAACGGTTTGAGGTCTTCCCTTGCGAGGGGTGAGTGCGGCCTTAAATCATTTCCCAGTTCACACTGGGTGGTGACTCCTTTATTTCTCCGGTTTAGTCCCTCGCGGGCTACTCCGTACTCTCAATCGGTCGCGAGCCCGGACAACGTCGCCTTACCTCTGTACCATGTCTACAATATGTCTAATCTCTCCAACTCCTTGAGGTGTCTTAGGAGACTGTTCCTTAGATAAATGAATTCTATACCTGAAAGGTAAATTATCTTTCTTAGAATTCTGCATACCAAATCGTACAAGAATCTTGTCGATGTAAGTTGCTTGAGACATTTCTAACAGTTGTTTCTTGCGATCCTGAATGATCTGGATCCCATATACATTTCTCTCCCAAATCTTTCATTTGGAATTAGTTAGTAGCCAAATTTTTACGTCTGATAATATATTTACATCATTCCCAATTAGAAAAATATCATCAACGTATAACACAAGGAAAACCACATTCCTATCAATGATGCGCTTGTAGACATAAGGCTCATCGATGTTCTGCTCAAAGTTATAAGACTTGATCGTAGTATCAAATCTTGTGTTCCAAGATCTAGATGCTTGCTTAAGTCGATAAATAGACCTTTGCAACTTGCAAACTTTTTGCTCTTGACCTTGGGTAATGAACTCCTCTGGTTATACCATATAGATACTCTCATCAAGATTGTCATTCAAGAATGCAGTCTTGACGTCCATTTGCCAAATCTCATAGTCATAATATGTGGAAATGGAAAGAATAATCCTGATGGATTTAAGCATGGCTACTGGTGAGAAAGTTTCTTCATAGTCAACTCCCATTTTCTGGGTATAACCCTTTGCCACGAGCCTAGCCTTGAAAGTTTGTACTTTCCCATCCATTCCTCTTTTTCTCTTGTAGATCTACTTGCAACCTATGGGTTTTACCCCATCTGGTTGGTCTAAAAGTTCCCAGATTGCTTTAGAGTACATAGACTCCATCTCAAGGTTCATGGCTTTGAGCCATTCCTCTTTATTAGTATCTTCCATTGCATTACGATAGGTCAATGGATCATCAATACCATCACAAGATGCAACAACTTGCACCTCACCATTTCCTAGATAGCGTTCAGGTTGTCTCACAACCCTCCCACTACGTTTAGGTGGTATGGTGTATTGGTCCTACCAGCAAGTAACTCCTCAAGTAACACTTTAGTTTGAGGTTTGAACTCTCTCATATTGTCATCCTCAAGAAATATAGTATTTGTCAACACAAATACTTTATTATCTTATGGATTATAAAAGAATCCACCCATAGTTTCCTTAGGATAGCCTACAAATAGGCACACCTGTGAACGTGGTTCCATCTTAATAGTCTTGTTCTTTAGCACGTGTGCCAGAGACCCTCATATGCGGAAATATTGCAAACTAGCTTTACGACCATTCCATAACTCTAAGGGAGTCTTAGAAACAGACTTAGAAGGAACTAAATTCAGGATATACATTGCAATTTGCAATACATACCACCAGAATGAACTAGGTAGAGTGATATAACTAAATATAGATCTCATCATGTCTAGTAGGGTCTGATTTCTCCTTTATGCAACACCATTTTGTTGTGGTGTTCCAGGTACTGTGAGCTGTGAAACAATTCCATGCTCAACTAAGAATTCCTTAAAATCTCTATCAAGGTATTCTCCTCCACGATCTGATCATAGAAATTTGATTCTTTTACCTAACTAGTACTCAACCTCAACACGATATTCTTTAAACTTTTCAAATGTATCTGACTTGTGCTGCATTAGGTAAACATACCCATATCTGGAATAATCATCAATGAAAGTGACAAAGTATTCATAACTACTTCGGGCTTTTACATTCATCGGTCTGCAAATGTCCAAATATATTAGCTCAAGTGTTTCTTTGGCTCTTATCCATTTTCCAGTAAAAGATCTCTTAGTCATGTTGCCTTCTAGACAAGATTCATAGATAGGTAAATTACCGAGTCTTAACTGATTTAAAACTCCATTTTAATTAGTTTATCTATCCGGTCAAGGTTAATGTGACCAAGTCTAAGGTGTCATAAATAGGTATCATCATGAGAAATCTTTTGCCTTTTAGTTTTTGATTTTTCAATCTTAAATATTTTAGTATTAAGCATTGATTCATACATTAACAGCCTTAATACATATAGATTATTTTCATATTTTCCTGTGCATATATTTAATCAATTTCTACTAATAATAACTGACTTATTATTAAATGAAATAGAAAAATCACATTCCATAAGTTTTTTACAGAAATCAAATTCCTACGAAAATTAGGAATATAAAGCACACCATTCAAACATAAATAACTCTTATTAAAATTCAAATTTGAAACTCCCACTGCTTTTGCTGAAACAACATCCTCTGTCCCAACTCTCATGGTAAAGCTACCTTCAGGAAGGTCCCTCCATGAGTCAAGTAGCTGCAAAGAACAACAAACATGGTTAGTGGCACCAGAATCAACAATCAATATAGATTTATCATCCTCCACCAAAAGAGACTCAATGACAAGTAAATCGTATTTACCTGTATTCTTCTTCTCTTTAAGCTCAGTAAGGTATTTCGGACAATTCATTTTCCAATGCCCTTGTTGTTCACAGTGGAAACATTTTCCTTTGGCATTGGTTTCTTTAGAGCCTTTGTTGTCCTTCTTTTTCATTGGTTTCTCCTTTGCCTTCCAATTCCCTTTCTTATTCTTCTTTGTATATTTAGAAGATTCGGAAAAATTTGCCTCGGTATTGGACCTACGAGGACCATTCATAACAGACTCATAATTAGTGAGCTCATTTAGCAGTTCAGTCAACTTATTCATAGAACAATTGCCTTTAAACTGCAGGAAAATCTTTGGAAGGGTTTCCATGATCATTGTCAACTAGCTTTTCACATTGATACGTGCACCATATGTTTTAGCCATATTAAGATGAGACATCATCCTTAACACATGGTCTCAGACTGATGTGCTTTCCTTTATTTTATCGGTCAATACAGAGACTATTGCCTCATGTTGTTGCCGGTCTGAAGGTTGCCCAAACATGTTCTGTAATGACTGTATAATTATTGATGATGTCACCATAGGCTCATTCTGTGCAGCAAAAACCTCAGACTTGGATGCTATCAAATACTATGGGCTTTCTCATCAACTTTAATCCAATTATTATAGGCATTATGTGCAGCTCTGCCAACATTTGGTGCTGGCTCAGGAGGAAATTCCTCCATTAGGAAAAAATTAAGGTCTTCGCAACCAAAATAGCATTCATGTCACTTTTCCATTTAACATAATTATCCCCAGTTAATTTTTCTTGTTGTTTGAGAATTGATATTATTGTAGATGTTATGGCTGAAAAAAATAAACGCGCATTCAATCATTCATTCGCCGTATATAAAAACTGTCAAACATTATGACATAAAATTAAACATGATGCATGATTAATGTATAATGAATTAGAAACCTAAAAGAATTACTATGCCACGGTTATCTATCATCCCATAAATAAGTGCTGCCGTAGAGTAGGTCAAGTATTCGCATGATAGATTGAGACATTCTCAATTGATTAATATATCTGAAATAACTCTTATTCTTATATCACTCAACAACCGTCATTTTGATCAAGGAAGCTTTGATTAGCAACTTAACCATTCTTTTGTGAGTGTGACCTATTATTTCGGAACCCTTGGACTTAACTAGTGAAGTGTCATCGTAGGGTAGGTCAAATAACCAGATACATCTAAAGTCCATATCCTTTCAGAATCCAAACCTGATATTGACCCAAAAAGAACACCATCCATAGGGGGACGAAAGCAAAGCCATCTCGAGGCACCTATTGAATCTTATGTTTGTGGATAACAATGGAGATCTTGGGATATGTTGTGGTATATCCCTCTCACAGTCACTATTTTGAAGTGTAAGGTTTCTATCTCACTAGTATCTTATGAATTTAGATTATGCCCGGCTAAAGTCATAACCTTATTAATACTAGTTGATAATTTAGTGATCTAACCAATTTTAACTCTTAAAATTTTATTCACTAATCCCGATTAGTCTCTACTAACCAATTAACTTAATTAAACTAATTTAATCAAGTTGTTATAGTGATCTAATCAATTTAACTCTTAAAATATTAGTCCACTAATAGGTTTTAAAATTTAGAATTCAACGAACGGATTAAATGTCATTAAACCATTTAATCGATAAAAGCATATTATTTATTCCAAAGGTACGTGGTATTGTATCCCGAGTGCAGACCATATTACCGTTCTCATAAGGAATACTAATCGAATAGTCTGGGAAAGCTTACTAACCTGTCTATGGATCTTGAGGACGTACTCGATGATCAGATACTGGAGAGGTAGTGCCTCGTATACTGGTATCCCGGACATACTGCGTATACCAAGCCCCAACACTCTGCCCACTGCAGTCACTGACTCCCTAGACCATGGTCTAATACCATCTTTGTAACATCCCTAATCCGAGAGATGCTACCAGCAGGGAATAGGCCGTACTATTTCCCTGAGCCTCTGACTCTGTAATCATGAACAATGTTAATACTCATTTCTCTGTTTAAATATCTTATGTATGGGACCGAAGCCCAAACTTAATAATAAAATATGTAAACTCAACATAAATAATTGTGTACTCAATAACATTTACTTTTACAATGACTATCATATAACCAAAGACTTAATAAATATTTTTTACTTGACTCTGACTGGACTCTCACTCTTTCTGATTTGAACTGGTGGACTTCATACCCTAGTGATTGCATCAGTATCCGTCCTCCCGAGCTCGTCTTCCGATAATACCTGCAAAATAAGGAAACTGGGAGTGGGAGTTAGACCGTTTGAACGATCTAAGTGAGTGGATGATTTAAAATAAAAACTGAAATACTATAATGAAAATGTTTAATTCTAAAATCAAGGTTCTTTCAGAAAATTAAATTAAAAGGAAATCCTTTTTTTGCTTGTCTGAAAACTCTGAACTATTTTCAGAAAATCTTGTCTGGAATCTCTTTTATAAAACTTAACTTTTCTGAAATCTTCTTTTGAAAGTCTGGTTCTGTAATCTTATATCTGAAAAATCCGTTCTAAAAACTGTTTCTGAAATGTCTATTTTTTGAAAACTGTTTCCAACATCTGATCTCTGAAAACTATTTTCTGAAAACCTGATATCTAAAAACTGATCTGTCTCTGAAAAACTTGATATATGGGGGCGTTACGTATCGTCATCCCCCATACGCCTAACTAGAATCTGTAGTGCAAATCCACGACTTTGGGGTGTTACATATCGCCGTCCCTTCAAAGCATGCCACTACTGTCCCTAAAACTGGTGGTCTTGGGGCATTACATATCGTCGTCCCCCAAGCCACTGAACTAGAACTGGGGGTGCAGATCTATGCTACCCTTCAAGCTCTGAAACTAGGATCTAGGGGCATCTGTCATCCCTAGTCCTGAACTAGGATCTGGGGGCGTTACTTATCGCCGCCCCCAGTCCTCTACATGTAAACATGTGTTGTCCGTAAATTCCATGTCTGTATCAAGTTGCATACTGAGGTGGGTTTTTCCCCTATGCCTCGAAAAACATAAACCATTTTCTGAAAACGTTTCTTTCTCAATATAAAGCTCAAATCATAAAATTTTATGAAATGACTGTAATAATAAAAAATAATCTATCGTCCTAAAGCGTAAAAATAAGTCTGATATAAAAATAACAAAATGAAAGCTAATTTAAAAGGGTAGTTTTCACTCACAGGTTTGGAATTCGGCTGGCGTAACGTCACTGTGCCGAAAGAATTTGTGGCTCATGCGATAACTTTTAATGGGCAATTTAGTTAGAATACATATCGTAGAACTTATTTCGAAACTATCTTCGCTACAAGTGTTTTTCAACTAGTTTAGGGTAATTTATGCGTATATAAATAATGATAAGAATTCTTTTGGGTGGCCTCTAATATCCCTAGTCAAAACTGAATTGGTAAATTCTGTTATCTCGTTGATTTCCTGATCTTAGATACTCACTCTGTGGTTAACACTGAGTGAAAAATTCCACTAATCTTAGGTAGACATTTTCTTGCTACAGCTAATGCCATTATTAATTGCAAAAATGGCCTCATGAAGCTATCATTTTGGAATATGACACTGGAAATAAATATTTTTCATATTGAAAAACAACCACAAGGTGATGATGAGTGCCAATATACATACATGCTAGACACAGTCTTACCAGAAACAGCTTCTTCACAACATGAATCACACCATTCCGAACTGAAATTGACCCCAAATAACCGAAAAATGAGGAAAAAGAGAGTTAGTGCTCATTTGAAGATGATCCCTGGGAAGTTAAAAATGAGATTGAACCAAATTTTACATATGTGCAGCGTACAATCTCAACCACCAAACCCTGGGGGATCAATAGATAAACTGCAACAGCTAGACAATACTTATTTCTCATGCCTTCATCAGTTCACTACATGGAAGCCACCATGACAACATTACATGGTTACATCTGGCTGAAGACGTTAAATTTAGCGCTAGCAGAGAGGCAACCCTTGCATTTGCATTTATTTATTTTATTTACTGTAGTTTTATTTTATTGTGCGTTAATTGCATGTATATTGTTTGCATAAGTATTTATGCGGGTGTTCAGTGCAACTTATACAGTCACACAACCCAAATCTTACCAGCAGGAACCTGATCAACTCCGCACCTGGTAGTGTTATTCCTTAATCATTTTTCTTTATATTTATCTTACATTGAGAACAGTGCAAGTTTTAAATGTGGGGGTGTATGCATGCGCATGATAATACCTGTTAAAAAAAATTATTTTGTTTGTTTTTAGGCCTTGATAATAAAACTTAAGTCTGATGATGATATTGTTTGTTTTAGGGTGCAATCTTAGAAACGATAAGTTCTTTAATGTACTTTTATCTGATACATTGAGTAATTGATCTAGGTTAGACTCGTAAGCACTTAATTATGGGTTTTAATATTGAAAGCCTATGTAGTTGGCAAAATGACTAGTTGAAGAAATTGTATGTCGATGAATGACAGTTTGCTTAGATGTCTATCATGATTTGATAGTGTTATAATGTATGGTATGGTTAAAAATAAAAAAAGAAAGTCTCGAAAGAAAGAAATTAAACCACCTATAACCGATAAGCGTGAAGCTACCCATGGGCGAGTGTTAGGACCACCATGAGGAGAAATGCTACCTTAAAGGGTAGGTATTTTGAAAAAAGAAGAAAGAAAAGTAAAGTAAAAAAAAATAAGAAAAATAAAAATCATACCATATTGAGCACAGAAAGGCAATTACATAGCACAATTGAGATATCTAGGTTGGTTTGACCCATCGAATCCCAATTTTTAAACGAAATCATTGAGTTGGCTTACCTATGAATCAAGTTTTGAATGAACCTTTACATACACACACTGTGAGTCTAGCTTATATGATTTATTCAAAGACTTGGATTTAAGTTACGTTGAGTACTCTGAAAGTTCTCTGATTTCAATACTAGACATTCTTTGAGGACAATGATATGTGTAACTATTGGGACTATTTCATTTTGTTATTTTTGCATGTGTTGTGAATGAAGTTTGTGGGTGTCGCCGCTGTAAACCCTCACAAGACTATAACTAGTCCACTAGGAACACCTAGGGGTTTAAAGGCTTGTTGCATACGCTAAATGCAGTCTTGATCCCTACAAAAGTGGCTTAGTTAGTTTTTATTTATTTATTCAGTTTAGTTCTTAGTTTCTTTTTGCACTTGAATTGCTAGGGACTAGCAATAAACTAGTTGGGTGTTGTGATACGTGCACGAAAGTATACTTTGAACATCGCTAATTCTGCTTGATTATCATTATTTAATCTTAATTATAGTTTATTTTGTGACTTATTATTAGAGATCAATGGAACATGAAGATTGAAGCAAATACACATGTTTCGGGACCTTGCGGACGCATCGAAAGCACACGGGAAGAGCCGAATCACAAAATCGGAGAAACCAGAAAACAGGCCACGCGTCGCGACATGCAATGGCCACGCATCGTGACACATAAGTATATTCCAGGTTTTTTTATTTAGTTCATTTTTACGCAAATAAGGCCTCTGAGACTTCTTTATATAAACCCAAGTTCATCCAAAACCCTAGAAGGGAGAAAAAAAGGAGAAAAAGAGAGAAGAAACATACAACAAAGAGCCATAAATAAAATTTTGAGATTGAAGAACGAAGAAACTTCATAACAGACAGGATGCTGCTGTAATATCTTCAAGCTATGTCTCTTTCCTCTATGGAGAACTAATCTCCTAGGCAAAGGTAATGATCAACTCATGTAATTGATTTATTATATTCATGTTGTTGATTCCTAAATATTCTTAAACGTTTAATACAATTGATATTTATTATTCTTTATTATCTTTGTTTTATGAATCCAGAAACTGTATTTTTTCAACGTGCATATAGATTTAGTCATGTTTTTTCTATGTGTGATTGGGGAACCTAGTTGTGACTGGTAAAGTTGTTTTATGAGTTGGTTTTCTACTGCAGTATTGCCTGAGGGTATATTATCGACGTTAGATAGGTCGTAATGATAACTTTATGTGCTGCTAACATAGAGAAGATAAATCATTAATTACCTTAGAATTTAATATGCTTAGAATTGAATATCTTTCGATTGTTGGTTTGGGATGTGAAACCTTCAATTGAGTAATAAAATGAATTAACAACTGGACATAGGAATTTGATATAAGAGGGATTCCTGACGCTTTGCTGCCTCACTCTATTGATATCTTTTAATTATTTTTATTAATCTTTATTTTAATTACCAATTAAATCTATATCTTTTCATTAAGTTACTACTAACGTTTTGTTTAAGTAAATCAGTTCTTTATAACCATCTCTCTAAGGAATCGACACCCCAACTATATTGCGATAGCCGTAAGTACTTTTTAGGCGTAATCATGTTGAAAGAAAGAAAAAAATAGTTTGATTTTTTTCTCTAAAGAGTTTAGAGATTGAAGATTATAAGTGAAGCCCACACTTCAATTTGTTAGTAGCGAGAATAGCACGGAAGGTCGAGTGGTATTGACAAAACCATCTTCTCATTCTTCTTCGAGGCTGATTCGGGGTTGTCTTTGGGCTCTTTCGGAGGTATAAATATACTCATAACTATTGTAGAGAATTTAGCACAATGAGCAGAATTTGGTGGTATTGTAGCAGTGATCAGTAACTACGAGTATTGTAGCAGTGAACAACAAACGCGCACACTATAGCAGTGAATAGTGACCCCCGAGCACTGTAGCATAAACAGTAAAATTATTATTGTTCATAAAAAATATAATAACACAAAACCGTTGCTAAAGTTGCTGGACAGATTCGACAATGGGGAGGGAAGAGTGGAAAAGTTTTCAAGGTCGATCACGGTGCCTAACACACTTTCGTCGCTTGGAAATTGTTTCCTACAATTACATATCTGGCCGAATGTTCTTTACAAACCAGAAGGATAAAGAATGAAAAATCATAGGTAGCAACAGTAATAACTAAGCAGTTATAGCATAACGATAATAAAATGGCTATAAAACATAGGCAAAAGTAATCAAACACTAATTAAACAAGATAGGATACGTGTTTCACCGGCCTGGCCTCGAAGAAGCCTGGCCGAACATTATTTATCTCATTGATGTCCGATTGGACATATTGCATGTCTGGCTGGATATTTTTATAAACTAGAAGGTTAGAAATACAGAATCATACACATCTAACAGTACTAAATAAAGTAGTAATGACGTTGTAATAATAAAAAGACTGTAGAGCAGAACAATAGTAATAAAATAATAAATAAGTAGGATGAAGCATATGTCCCATCGGCCTAGCCTCAAAGAAGCTCGGTCGGTTATATTTCATGTTTGGAATGTCTGACCAGACATATCATGGGTATGGCTGAATATTCTTCATGGATCAGAAAGGTAAAAAGCATAAACATGCATGCTAATAAGAAATTGAACATAACAAAGCAATAATTCAAGCGAATAAAAAAGAAGAAGATAATAGCAAAGTAGTGAAGCGGTAATAACTAAATAAAATAGTAATATGGCCAGATACTTATATAACTTGGCTGGATATTTTTATGACAATTGTATGTCTGGCCAGATATATATCAAGTCCAGTCGGAGATACTTCGCCAAGAATTATGGTGTAAATATGCATAAATAATAATTAGGGTGCCATCAAGTCGAACCTTAAGTGTGGCTGGCTTAAACAACACTTATAAATGTTGGATGGTTCCGAGATTGCTTGCCAAAAAAGGGGAAAACTCCAAGGAATCTCACTATTTTTCTCTCTTTCTAAGTGTAGGCATTGCATTTTTGGATGTGAAACCCAATGATAAGTCTTAGTTGGAGGCACTACCTTTTAAGTCGCGGAAGCCGCGGGAAACGGACGTCGGAAGGGAGGAGTCAAGAATTGACTCATATTCGGATTAAGTTCGCTGGTTTAGCTTCGGGTTACTTGTTGGTTTTCCATTTTAAAAATTATTCCCGGCCCAAAACACTCAAATCACCTAACCTCGGCCCAAAAAACCCGCAAACCTTTTAACCTTGGACCAAATCCACTCACTTAGCCCACACAAACTAAACCCACCAACCAAAGGCCCACACGCCAATATAGCATTAAATTACACCCAAATTAAATCAAATATTAAGTTAAATATTAATTAGATAATATAATTAAATAAAATAATTAATTAAGTCATATACCAAATTAAATCAAACAAATAAAATCTAAATAATCACCTACCAAAAATAATAAAAATACTTACACAAATTAAAGAAATTGCATGCCTAATAAAGATAAATCAAATATATTATATACCAAACTTAACAAATATCATGCCTAATTAAAATCAATCATAACCAATCAAATATATTGTATTCCTAATCTAGACAAGATTTGTCCCCCATCAATCTAATCATTTCCTTGTTGGATACCAAATCAAATCCTCATTTTAATGCCAAAATCCATTCCTTGTGAGACAATGAGAAGCCCTAGCCATTCTCTATATAAACAACACTTTTCGAAGCCATCTGACTCTCATTAACACTCTCTCACACGGCAGTGACCAAAACAAAATAAAGCAAATAAACCCTAATACTAATCTCTATCCTCTCTCACGCATATCACACGTTGAAGCCACTTGCTCACAACCTTAACAGAAATCAAATTCCCCTCTGACTTGCGCATGCCCTTGACGCCAATAACACTCCTACTGCCTCACGCTCATGTCCCAACCATCAACCTTCATTCCCTCACAAGCCACGCACGTAGCTTCCCAGCGCACCCTTTGCCCCTTAAACACTTAAACCACCAACGTCACTGCCCTTCTTCATAGCCTTAAGAGCAGCACACCTCACTGATCACAACAGCCCTTAACTAGCTTCATGCACCCCTAGCCTGCTCACGCACCTAGCAACTTGTCCCCTTGACCTAAACGCCACAATCTATAACCCAACAGCCTCTGCCTCTTCACAGTAAAGTCACAGCCCTCAAAACACGCCACAAACAACCCCAAACACTGCCCCAAAGTGACACCAAACAACCCCCACTGCACAGCCCCTAATTCACGCCCAAACCAAGCCTAAAACACTCACTGCACTGCAATAAACTGCCGCATATTACAGCCCCTGACCTGATCGGTTTTGCCGCACCTTTAGCCCTCCAAACAGTCCAGAAAACACCTAAAAACTGCACTAAAAAACTGCATAAACACCCCAAAAAAAACCCCTCAAAACCGCAGCCCCATTAGCCTTCAAATCACTCAAAATAGTCCATTAAACGACCAAAACAGTGACCAACAATACGGCAATGAAACCGCGAGGAAACAGCAGCAAAACGTAGTCAAAATAGTAGCTTGAGCAGCGAAACAGCGAGGTAAAACGCAAACCAGTGAACCAGAAAAGTTACGGTGTGATAGCCCTTCCGACGGTCGTAAAACGCGAGTTCGAAAGTCGACATAAAAGGTTAGACCTGAGGGTATTTTCCACATTCGTTTTCTGTTTTATTTGTATTATTTATTGAGTATTGTTCGCATGATTGTTATGTTGAAATGCATGTTGTGGCCCTTGAGTAGATAAATATGCATGGATTACGAAATATTGTATGTTGTGGCCTTGAAATAAAATGAAAGATGTGTCAACTCTCGCGGTATATCGGATGGAAACCCGGACATAAATTTCATAGCCGATTCCGAATGGACGGTAGTATGATCTGTACTCGGGATACAACTCCACGTACCGCTTGAGTAAACGACACTTTCTTTTGTTTTATATTGCTTTGATTTATTTATTTTTCGTCATTTGAATTCCGTATGTTATTTGTATGCATGATGCAATCGAGCGAATGGGCTTAGTAAGTCGGATTAAAGGTCCCCTATTTGGAGGGGTTAAAATCCTTTACCACGATGCTTTGCCGCGCCGGTTGATGTGTGTTCGGTTGAATGTGAGATATGTTCAATCGGGCATACTAAGTTTGATGTTATTGTCTTTATTCTTTATATGCATGATGCAATCGAGCGCATGGGCTTAGTAAGTCGGTTTAAAGGTCCCCTATTTGGAGGGGTTAAAATCCTTTACCATGATGTTTTGCCGCGCCGGTTGATGTATATTCGGTTGAATATAAGATGTGTTCAATCGGGTATACGAAGTTTCATATATTCATCATTTTCTTTGTACGCATCGTAATGAAAAGCATGTTTATTCCATTGGTTGCATCATTTACCTTAGTCTTGGCTTAACGTATTACAATTCATATATCCATGTCTTGATAGCATTTGAGTATCATTTCTTGTGGTATATCGGATGGAAACCCAGACATAAATTCCGTAACCGATTCCGAATGGACGGTAGTGTGGTCTGTACTTGGGATACAATTCCACGTACCACTTGGAAAAGTGCTCACATGTGTGTTTGTGTCCATATTAGTTATCTTCTTTTGCACCACGTCATAGCATGCTTACTTTAATGCCTAATTGCATCCTTAAGTGTCTTTTTGCATTATGTACTTAGTTGACTCTTTTATTTGTGCATGGACATGTAATGGCTATTTGTTTATGATATGTCTATGAAATCACATGTTCGCCATCATTTGATTCGCCTTTATGTGTGCTTGTGTGGTTAGTGTGTGCTTGTGTTTCCATGAATACAATATGCCAATGAAGTTGTATGTTCATTGCTACTTTGATGTACTTTCAAGCATATAATCTTAGATGTGAAATATATGCAAATTTAGGTGTAAGTTTTATTTTTTGCGCATATGGATTTAGAAGCGTGATACTCTTGGAAATAAGTGTTACTTAAGCTTGATTAAATTATTACACAAATCCTTTCATTACAAGTGACATAAGTAAGGGACCATTCCGAACCCAACGGTTTGAGGTATTCCCTTGCGAGGGGTGAGTGCGGCCTTAAATCTCATTTTCCCGGTTCACACCGGGTGGCGACTCCATTATTCTCTGGTTTAGTCCCCCGTGGCTACTCCGTACTCCCGACCGGGCCGCGAGCCCGGGACAGCATGCGTCGTCCAGTTTCTGTGTTCCCACAGTCTGGCGACTCCACTGGGGATAGAGAATCGGCCCCGAATATTGTCTTGTAATGATTGGATTTATGTTTTAATTGACCGTGTCTATAGTGGATAAAATTGGGGTTTAATCAAAGGCATTTTAAGGCTAGGTAATGGTTTGGTGTCTTCCTTCATTCACTACCTTTCTAGAAGGAAAAGCTGTGAAGGCACCTATATGGCCATCTACTCATAGCCTATTGTGATGGACTAATTTGGCGGACTCGTTGTTTATTCCTGACACCAAGCGATAAGAGCCTAAGAGGCTTGGGTATTTAAGTGAGCCTCGCTCCACCTTCCCTCTGGGGAATCTACAACGGGAAATCCATTTGACAGTCAATCACACACCATAGCTCATTGGCACGTACCTTAGTGTATAAAAAAGAATGCGTTCACTTGGTTGCTCGAACCCTTGATTGGGGAGCCCTAGTTGTGGGCCATCCTTCGTCGATGAGAGCCTTTGTCTACACTCTTGCGAACCCACCCATAGACCGGGTTTGCATGGTTAAAGTAACAATTATTTCCTTGAGTATGTGCTAGTGGACCATCCTCATTTGGATGCAGTTGGACCATTGTCAGAAATGCGGACTATCTGGGCCATTTAAACTGGGGCGAGTTCGTACCTTATGACCATTGGGCCCAAAGCTTCTGAAATGTTGATGGGTCATTCCGTAGAAATTATTACTTTATGTTTGCATTATCTTTTATGCTTGTGTGTGAGAACATCGTCTTTTGGATCCATTTGGACCATTTGTCATGAGATGTGGGCTTGTTGGGCCATTTAAACTGGGACAAGAACATATTTTATGACGGTTGGGCCAAAGGCTTCTAAGTGTTGATGGGCCACTTTATGCTTGTGTTCGGAACGTTACCATTTGGATTTAGTCGGGCTCTTTGTCATGAGATGTGAACTCATTGGGCCATTTAAACTGGGATGAGTTCACTCCTATAACAATTAGCCCGAAAGCTTCTAAAATGATAACAGTCCGATTTGTTTGAAAATTTTAATTTTAATTTAGTATGTCATATATGTTACCTGCATCTCATGCACCTCATACATACATATATCATGTTAACACCCTCTATGTCTCAAAAAGACATCATAGATACCGTTTGGGTTAGAGAAGGAACAAGGCTCATTAAAAGAACAGTAACAGTCATGAGTGAATCTGGTAATGAGGTATCTCGTATGGATCAGTTAGAGAACGGTCTCGCCAAGGTCACCGAACAGTTGCAAGCCTTGACTACTGCCATGACAAATATGGCTGTGCCCCGTGCTGGGGGAAATTCTGAGAATGTAAGACGTGAGGAGCCTCCGAATGGGTTGGGGGATGATATCCCCACTTTTGATGATGACATGGCAGAGTATGCAACAGGCAGAGTGATTGGGTCTCAGGCAGAATTTCAGAGGCTCCGAGATCAGGTTGAAACATTTACCCGCAAATGAGGGGTAAACATTAAGAGTTGTTAGATTATGAGGCAATGACCTTCGGAGAACAGCTACCAGCTCAGTTTAAAATGCCCGACATGGCCAAGTTTAATGGGAATGGAGACCCGAGGGTCCATCTGCAGCAATATGTCTCAGTCATGAGTTCAATGGGCCTATCACAGCGCCAAGTCCAAAAGATGTTTGGGATGTCACTTGAGGGGGCACATGTGGTTTGGTATCATAGCCTTAAGAAGAAGTTAAGGAATATTGGAAGGAACTAGCTGATGCTTTTCTGAAGCAGTATGTTACAGACTTAGAAATTGATTTGTCACTTCGTGATTTGGAGAACACTAAGCAGAAGCCAGAAGAAAGCTTCAAGGAGTATGTAGACCGCTGGAGAAGCCAGCTTCTGAAAATACAGACTCGGCCCTCTGAGAAAGACCAGATTAAAATGATCATCAAGGGCACCAAACCCTCGATTTATGGTAAGCTGAGGAGGATGACTTCGATGATTTCTGATTTTCGACAGTTGAGGGAAACTGTCATGGATATTGAGGAAGAGTAGGCTGAAAACAGAAATTTTTATGGCCAGAGTAGAAGAACTTTTGGAGGGCATTCTGAGACCAAGCCCGCTACTGCCGAGATTTCTACCATCAAGAACCGGCGTTTCTCCAACTTGGGAAGACCTTTGTCCAAGGTACTTGAGAAGTTGACAAGGCAAGGATTCTTAAAACCTTTGGAGCCTAAACCACTTCCAAATCCCCCACCATCACATCTAAGAATAGACCTCTACTGTCACTTCCACCAGCAATACGGCCATGATACTGACAGCTGTTCCCGCCTCCGGTATGAAATTCAGGACCTCATTGATGCCCACAAAATACCCGATCCTGAAAAAGAACAGCCTAGCACACACACCAACCCTCTGCCAGATTATCACTCTGTTCCCCCACCGACTTACATGATCAACTCCCGCCTACCCGAAACCTTTGTCCTCCAAACTCTCAATCACCAGGCTTCTTGTATTGAGATAAAGGATAACAGTAGTAAAGAACCGTAGGCCGAGGAAGAAGACAATGAAACTGCACTTTCTGGTTTATTTTCTGCATTTTTAATAAAGACATAAACTTCGTCTACTTGTTTGAACCTTTTCCTGAATAATAATAAAGACATCCATTTCGCCTACTTGCCTGAGTCATTTCCTTTCAACCTGCATAACATGAGTATGTTTGACAAAAGCATTCAACTCTGATACCATGATATTCAGCGACACTAAGAACACGAGGGATTCCCAAAAGAAGCAAGCAGAGACGACATAATAACCGTTCAGTAATGGGAAATGGGGCAGTGAGACTATTGGACTGGGAAGGAAATGAGTTCACTGAGCCGATCAATGTGGATAGATTGAAGCAGTACTTTGCCAGAAGAGGAGAAAACCGAGTAATCACCAAGGGAATTGGTGGAAAACCTAACCCAACGGAATAGAAAATGCATTCATGCATGCATACATACACGTAACATATTTGCATCCTTTTATGTTTGTTCTGTTTTGTAATAACAGGTTTCAAAGGAGAGAAAGAGAAAGCGTCAAATGCAAGCCAACCAGAAGCAGCAACAGTACAATGTCAGCAGTCTTCAGGAATGAATCACAGGGGCGAAGCCCATGTCAGTATCCGTCTGGGGGGCGAGGCCCAGATCAGTTTCAGTCTGGGGGCGAGGCCCAGATCAGTATCAGTCTAGGGGCGAGGCCCAGATCAGTATCAGTTTGGGGGCGAGGCCCAGATCAGTATCAGTTTGGGGGCGAGGCCCATATCAGTATCAGTTGGGGGCGAGGCCCATATCAGTATCAGTTGGGGGTGAGGCCCATATCAGTATCAGTCTGGGGGCGAGGCCCATATCAGCATCAGTTGGGGGTGAGGCCCATATCAGTATCAGTCAGGGGGCGAGGCCCATATCAGTAGCAGTTAGGGCCGATGCCCACATCAGCATCAGTTTGGGGATGAGTCCCAGGGCCGAGGCCCACATCGGTATCAGTTTAGGGGTGAGGCCCACATCTGCATCAGTTTGAGGTCGAGGTGCCCACTATAGTATCAGTCGGGGGTGAGGCCCATATCAGTATCAGTTGGGGGGCGAGGCCCATATCTGCATCAGTCTGGCCGGGTATGGCACTCTGGGGGGGAGCCCCACATCCTTATCAACATCAGTCTGGACGGGTATGACACTCTGGGGGCGAGGCCCACATCCTTATCAGCATCAGTCTGGACGGGTATGGCACTCTAGGGGCGAGGCCCATATCCTTATCATCATCAGTCTAGCGGGTATGGTACTTGGGGGGGGCGAGGCCCACATCCTTATCAGCATCAGTCTGGCCGGGTAGGGCACTTTGGGGGCGAGGCCACATCCTTATCATCATCAGTCTAGCCGGGTATGGCACTCTGGGGGCGAGGCCCACATTAACATCAGATCAGTTTTGCCGGGTACGGTACTCCGGGTATGGAGATACAGAATCAGTTTTGCTGGGTACGGCACTCCGGGTATGGAGACATCAGATCAATTTTTCCGGGTACGGCACTCCGGGTATGGAGACATCAGATTAATTTTACCAGGGACGGCACTCCGGGTATGGAGATATTACTGCGACGCCTTGGGTATGAGGTTTAGCACGCCAGGTACAGCACTCCGGGTATAGAGATATTACTGCGACGCCTTGGGTATGAGGTTTAGCATGCCAGGTACGGCACTCCGGGTATGGAGATATTACTGCGACGCCTTGGGTATGAGTTTAGCACGCCAGGTACGGCACTCCGGGTATGGAGATATTACTGTGACGCCTGGGTATGAGGTTTAGCACGCCAGGTACGGCACTCCGGGTATGGAGATATTACTGCGACGCATTTAGTATGAGGTTTAGCACGCCAGGTACGGCACTCCGGGTATGGAGATATTACTGCAACGCCTTAGGTATGAGGTTTAGCACGCCAGGTACGGCACTTCGGGTATGGAGATATTAAAGCGACGCCTTGGGTACGAGGTTTAGCACGCCAAGTACGGCACTCCGGGTATGGAGATATCACTGCGACACTCTAGGTACGGAGATGCAACTGTGACACCTCGGGTATGAGGTTTAGCATGTCAGGTACGACACAACATCAACTCCACACAACACATGGCAAGTCAAGCAACAGCTGGCGAACCAGGTAAGTAGAAATGCATTGCATAACTTTGATAGGATTGTTCAAAGTCACACACTGCACAAGTCCCATAAAAGTGGGGGTGACTGTAGGCATTGCTTTTTTGCATGTGAAACCCGATGATAAGTCTCAGATGGAGGCACTAGCTTTTAAGTCGCGGAAGCCGTGAGAAACGGACGTCGGAAGGGAGGAGTCAAGAATTGACTCATATTCGGATTAAGTTCGCTGGTTTAGCTTCGGGTTACTTGTTGGTTTTCCGTTTTAAAAATTATTCCCGGCCCAAAACACTCAAATCACCTAACCTCGGCCCAAAAAACCCGCAAACCTTTTAACCTTGGCCCAAATCCACTCACTTAGCCCACACAAACTAAACCCACCAACCAAAGGCCCACACGCCCGCAACAAGGCCCACACGCCAATATAGCATTAAATTACACCCAAATTAAATCAAATATTAAGTTAAATATTAATTAGATAATGTAATTAAATAAAATAATTAATTAAGTCATATACCAAATTAAATCAAACAAATAAAATCTAAATAATCACCTACCAAAATAATAAAAATACTTACACAAATTAAAGAAATTGCATGCCTAATAAAGATAAATTAAATATATTATATACCAAACTTAACAAATATCATGCCTAATTAAAATCAATCATAACCAATCAAATATATTGTATTCCTAATCTAGCCAAGATTTGTCCCCCCTCAATCTAATCCTTTCCTTGTTGGATACCAAATCAAATCCTCATTTTAATGCCAAAATCTCTTCTTGTGAGACAATGAGAAGCCCTAGCATTTCTCTATATAAATAACACTTTTCCAAGCCATCCGGCTCTCATTCACACTCTCTCACACGGCAGTGACCAAAACAATATAAAGCAAATAAACCCTAATACTAATCTCTATCCTCTCTCACGCATATCACACGTTGAAGCCACTTGCTCACAACCTTAACAGAAATCAAATTCCCCTCTGACTTGCGCATGCCCTTGACGCCAATAACACTCCTACTGCCTCACGCTCACGTCCCAACCATCAACCTTCATTCCCTCACAAGCCACGCACGTAGCTTCCCAGCGCACCCTTTGCCCCTTAAACACTTAAACCACCAACGTCATTGCCCTTCTTCATAGCCTTAAGAGTAGCACACCTCACCGATCACAACAGCCCTTAACTAGCTTCATGCACCCCTAGCCTGCTCACGCACCTAGCCACTTGTCCCCATGACCTAAACGCCACAATCTATAACCCAACAGCCCCTACCTCTTTACAGTAAAGTCACAGCCCTCAAAACACGTCACAAACAACCCAAACACTGCCCCAAAGTGACGCCAAACATCCCCCTCTGCACAGCCCCTAATTCACACCCAAACTAAGCCTAAAACACTCACTACACTGTACCAAACTGCCATATATTACAGCCCCTGACCTGATTGGTTTTTTCGCACCTTTAGCCCTCCAAATAGTCCAGAAAACACCTAAAACTGCACTAAAAAACTGCATAAACACCCCCAAAAAAACCTCTCAAAACCGCAGCACCATTAGCCTTCAAATCACTCAAAACAGTCCACTAAACGACCAAAACAGTGACCAACAATACGGCAGCGAAACCGCGAGGAAACAGCAGCAAAACGGAGTCAAAACAGTAGCTTGAGCAGCGAAACAGCGAGGTAAAACGCAAGTTCGAAAGTCGACATAAAAGGTTAGACCTGAGGGTATTTTCCACATTCGTTTTCTGTTTTATTTGTATTATTTATTGAGTATTGTTCGCATGATTGTTATGTTGAAATGCATGTTGTGGCCCTTGAGTAGATAAATATGCATGGATTACGAAATATTGTATGTTGTGGCCTTGAAATAAAATGAAAGATGTGTCAACTCTCGCGGTATATCGGATGGAAACCCGGACATAAATTTCATAGCTGATTCCGAATGGACGGTAGTATGATCTGTACTCGGGATACAACTCCACGTACCGCTTGAGTAAATGACACTTTCTTTTGTTTTATATTGCTTTGATTTATTTATTTTTCGTCATTTGAATTCCGCATGTTATTTGTATGCATGATGCAATCGAGCGAATGGGCTTAGTAAGTCGGATTAAAGGTCCCCTATTTGGAGGGGTTAAAATCCTTTACCACGATGCTTTGCCGCACCGGTTGATGTGTGTTCGGTTGAATGTGAGATATGTTCAATCGGGCATACTAAGTTTGATGTTATTGTCTTATTCTTTATATGCATGATGCAATCGAGCGCATGGGCTTAGTAAGTCGGTTTAAAGGTCCCCTATTTGGAGGGGTTAAAATCCTTTACCATGATGTTTTGCCGCGCCGGTTGATGTATATTCGGTTGAATATAAGATGTGTTCAATCGGGTATACGAAGTTTCATATATTCATCATTTTCTTTGTACGCATCGTAATGAAAAGCATGTTTTTCCATTGGTTGCATCATTTACCTTAGTCTTGGCTTAACGTATTACAATTCATATATCCATGTCATGATAGCATTTGAGTATTATTTCTTGTGGTATATCGGATGGAAACCCAGACATAAATTCCGTAGCCGATTTCGAATGGACGATAGTGCGGTCTGTACTTAGGATACAATTCCACGTACCACTTGGAAAAGTGCTCACATGTGTGTTTGTGTCCATATTAGTTATCTTCTTTTGCACCACGTCATAGCATGCTTACTTTAATGCCTAATTGCATCCTTAAGTGTTTTTTTGCATTATGTACTTAGTTGACTCTTTTATTTGTGCATGGACATGTAATGGCTATTTTTTTATGATATGTCTATGAAATCACATGTTCGCCATCATTTGATTCGCCTTTATGTGTGCTTGTGTGGTTAGTGTGTGCTTGTGTTTCCATGAATACAATATGCCAATGAAGTTGTATGTTCGTTGCTACTTTGATGTACTTTCAAGCATGTAATCTTAGATGTGAAATATATGCAAATTTAGGTGTAAGTTTTATTTTTTACGCATATGGATTTAGAAGCGTGATACTCTTGGAAATAAGTGTTACTTAAGCTTGATTAAATTATTACACAAATCCTTTCATTACAAGTGACATAAGTATGGGACCATTCCGAACCCAACGGTTTGAGGTCTTCCCTTGCGAGGGGTGAGTGCGGCCTTAAATCTCATTTTCCCGGTTCACCCGGGTGGCGACTCCATTATTCTCCGATTTAGTCCCCCGTGGCTACTCCGTACTCCCGACCGGGCCACGAGCCCGGGACAGCATGCGTCGTCCAGTTTCTGTGTTCCCACACTAAGCTATCTCTAGCACCAGAATTTCAGATTCTTGATTAGGATTTCTAGGTTCTTAAGTTAGTATTTCTCTAAAGGCCTAATGTGAAATGTTTGGGTACTAATTTATAGTGTCCAGACTGAGACTGAAAAGGGAAGGGGAAATCAAATCCTTACATTGTCTCCAGTGATTGCCAATCTGCATCATCAGCTACAATATGATCTATGTCTGGTCGGATATTTATTTTCGGATATACATCCGACCAGACATTAATCAGGCCCATGATTTCAGTAATTGAATATCTGCACATTTACTGACAGCTTGATATATGTTTGACTGGATATTTATTTCAAATATATGTCTAGTCGGATGTTAATTAGACCCATTATTCTAGTAATTAATAATTTGCACACCCATTGACAACTTATCACATGTCTGGCCAGATTTAGGATTTTCAATATAAGTCCGACTGGACATATACTGGGGATAGAAGATCCACTCTTAATAATTCAAATATAAAGAAATCTTACTTCTTATAATATATAAATTGTCATTATTACCAAGTTAATTTACTTAAGGAAAAATGGTCAATAACCCAAATGAAAACCCACCTAACCGAGATGAAAATCTAGTTGATTAGGTAAAACATGAGTCTCAGCATGGCGATCTTAATCATCTTATAACACTCAGTGAATTCATGAATCCCACTAAGGCAGGATCACCATCTTGTAATGCTTCCCCCCAGATGAATCAATTTTCAATTTTAAACCAGGTGTCATCCAATTTTTACCCACAATTCACGGTCTAGAATCAGAAATCCTTATCAGTACTTAAGGGAATTCAAAGAGGTATGTAATACTTGCATAGACATTCTTAGAGGTCTGGCAGTATTGGGAAAATTTGTGTGACATGTTCATTTAAATTATAGATATGACATGTAACTTCTTTAATTGACTTGACATGATCACTCTTCCTCATTTCTAATGCCTCAAGTTTTTAGCTAGAGATGAATATTTAGCAGAAAGGTCCTGATCTTCCCTAAGTTTAAACATTCCTATACAAGATGACTGTAATTTTACAGAGGACTCATAAGTGCCAATTGTGTCTCATTATTGTGCATTCTCTGCTCCCTGTTCTAGGTTATAACGTGACCCAAAACAATTCCAGAATCAGTCATGAAATGACATTTTTCCCAGTTTAACACAAGTTCTTTTTCTTCATATCTTTTCAAAATATTTTTCAAATTATTCAAGCAATTATTAAATGAGTTCCCAAAAACAGTTATATCATTCATAAAGACCTCTAAACAATGTTCAACCATGTCACTAAATATGCTTAACATGCATCGTTGGAATGTTGCTAGTGCATTACAAAGTCCAAATGGCATTTTCCTAAATGCAAATGTTCCAAAGGGACGTGTGATAGTAGAGGTCATCAGGTCGAGTGCCTCTCAATTAGAGCAGTTGAACGACACCTGGCTCAAAAACCCATGGAACGCAGAGATGTTGAGAAGGTATTTTCAGTAAAGCCCCTCTCAAAATGACTCATAGAGAGTTGTAAGAATGACAGTAGATCCCAAGAATATAGATAGAGTTTTCCCTTTATGAATAAAAACTTGTACATTTATACGTTTTTTTATTTGAATGGGAAAGACTTATTCAATATTCTTTCAAAATACTCATGGTCGGCATTATCGAAAGGTGCAAGGCAAATGAGTGAAAAGTGCGCACCCCCGTGGCATACCAATAGTGGTGTCATTATAAAATCCCCGAGCTAGAACATTAATAATAAACGACTTTCACCTTTGAATACATCGAAGACCCGCGTGGTGTTTGGCATCCCGGGTATTCATAGCATGCTACGTGGAAGGGAGCGTGGTGTTGGTACCCTAAGGTAATCATAGCAGGCATGGATATAAGACATCTTGTGAGGTACTACGGTAGCCTCAGGTTTGCATAGCATGGGCAGAGATAATTACCCCATGGAATTTTCCGCCCATAGAAAGAGTGTTGGAGGTGTGTAGCACGGGAAGAGAGCACGGGCCTCTATAGCATTTATATCCTTGGGATATGCCTAGTATAGGGAGGAGGAATGCCCCCATGATGCTGGCCATCCCTTATTAAATCCGTAGGAGCATAGCATGAGGAAGGCTTCTAGGCCTCTATGGTTTTTACAGACTCGAGGCCTGCCTAGCATAAGAAGGAAAATGCCCTTATGGCATTGGTCGCCCCCTGATCCGTAGGTCGGTTCGCTAGGATGTTTGGACATTTAGGTTCAAAATTATTATTTTGGGTAACATAGGGTATGATGCTGCCTTAATTACCTTGATATTTTTGGGTTGGTACAAAGTGTGTGATACATCACCCCTTTACACTTGTCATTTTTATTTTATTTTTGTACAACCTGACATGAGACGCCGTAACCAATGCTTGTGAGGATCGCCTGAGGCTGATAATCTTCCCTCTAGGTCTTTCTGGATTATAAATTGTGATGGCTCGAGACAGCATTCATTTTGTCGATGCCATATTATTGAGTGGCACAATGAGGGAACATTCCCTTGTGGCCAAATATTTGAATGGCTCGGGGCTGTATTCATTCCGCTGAGGCCATATTGCTTGATTTGCATAAGGAGGGAGAATTCATTTGTGGCCAAGTGATTTGTAATGGCTCAGGACTTGGTTACATCCTGTCGAGGCCCTATTACCATTTTTTGGCGCAAGAAGCGTTCATTCCCTTACAGCTAAGTGACTTAGATGGCTCGGGGTTGGGTAGATCCCAATAAGCCCTTATTCTATTTATTGGTATGAGGTTGGAATTTCTCCCCCATGGCCTTGCTTGGGTGGCACAAGGAATGATCATTCCCTTGCGGCCAGGTTAGCTGATGTTGAGGTATATACCCTGGAGCTTCATGTAATGTAAATGGAATTATATTTTAGGAAATAAAATGATACATTATTCATTTATCAAATTGTTTGTTTAATATCACATATTGTAAATTATCTTATTTACCCTAGATTACTCATGTGCCTTCAGACTTAGTGTATGAGTGTCATACACAAGAGGATTTAAGTCTGAAGTTAGTAATCTAAAATAGTGCATAGAGAGCAAACAAAGCGGGTACTTTATTTGTGGTTTATCTATAGCTGTGGTCCATTCTATAATTGTATGACGACCTTGATCTAGGATCGTCCATATGGAGACATGAGAATGAAGGCACCATATATGTTGTGACCATATAGGACTGGACCTAGATAGAAATGAGTTTATTATAATATCCGTTAAATAAAGAAATTCATTTCGATCTACTAGATGGTCATATATGGATTAATCTTAATCTTGAAAGTACTACGAACTCTTGCATGACAGGCTATGTCATTTGATTTATAGAGGTGAAGTTGGTGTAGCAATCCCGACTAAGAGCTACGTACTTTGGGGACATGGTTTGGTGTGTAGCTGGGGTTGTTTTACATAGATATGGAGTTCACTCCTTCTTGTAAGAAGTAGATGAGTACCTTCCTTAGGGGTTGATTTGGTACTTAAACGATTAGAGCTCTCGAGTCTTTCTATTACGAATAGAAAGATTAACATTCATAATGGTTATGAATAAATCATTCATTAGAGAATCAATGGTACTTAAGGTAAAAATAATTAGAAGGGTATAACAGATATTATGACCTGCCTCTAATTATGAGATACTCGTGAAGGGCCAATCCGTATGTAATGACTATATCGATGGATACCGACTTAGTTCAACTTAATTTATCTATCTACGACAACGAGAGTGCAACTTCGGATTTTTAGTAGAATAACCCGAAGTTAATAAGTCAAAATATTTAATTAAGAGCTTAATTAATATTTCAGGATTATTGGAGCTCGGAACCGTAGGAATATACGGTCCATTTGCTAGCTCGATATACTGTAGCAGATTTAGTATATTTGGATAGTCGTCCAATTATATACTCACATATGTATATATATTATTAATATGATTAATAATATTATATTGTCACACTTGGAACTATTTATTAAAGTTTAATATATGGTTTTTAATAATTATATCATAATCATTAATTATATATAATTTAATAAATAAAGATATAAATTTAGAGATTTCAAAAATAGCTTTTGGAAAACTTTTGGTTAGCTTTGGAAGTTATATTTTTTAAAAGGTAATTACATCTTTAATCTTATAATTTAATTTTGTCAAGGGAAAGGGTTTTGTTTATTTTGGAAATAAAAAACCCTAGGTATAAAAAAGGATTTGATTTTTCTTTTTTGCCTAACCTATCTCATTTGCAACCCTAGCCACCATCTTCTTGTTCTAAGAATTCTCTCAAGTGTTGAGAGAAGAAAAACAAGAACAAAAGAAAAACCAAGACAAAAACTTGTGAGACTTTTAATCTCTAAAAAATTTAGGGATTTGTTTTGTTAGTGTAGCCCACCATATTTGGTGTTGAACCAAAATCCATCTCCATCCTCCTTCCCTTGACCCACGACAGTGAGCATTGTTTTTGCTCACTGCCGTACATAGTCTTAGTGTTACGGGTTCGGTTTATTTTTGTTTTAATCCAGAAATTTTAGGGATCATTAAGGCGTGTTTTAGGATTGTTTTGGGGCTGTTTTTAATTGAAAAATTAGGTCTGAAACACAACAGTAGTTCACGCAAATAGGGGCTGATTTAGGTAGTGAGTTGAGCGCGTTTTTGGGTCCAAAATTGTCCAGATCCGATCCGTAATTCCGAGGCTGTTCTGGTGCTGAAAATTTATCCAAAACAGAAGTAAAATTTCAGTGTTGGTGTTGGTAAATTTCGTCCATAAGAAGAGAAGGGCAGAAAAAATTTTCTAGTCCGATCCCGGGTGCCTAAAGTGTTTCCGCTGCACTAGGAAAGTGGTTCCTACAGCTGATGGCTCGGGATTGGGTACGTCCCGCCAAAGCCTTATTCTTTTTATTGGCACGGGGTCGATGTTTCTCCCCCATGGCCCCACTAAGACAACGCCGCGACAAGAAGTTTGAGATCCCTCAGGGTCAACATCTTATGTGGCTCGGGTGTTGGATAATTATGACCCATAACATCACTATTTGTAAAAGACATTGTGTTTTTGACAAAGGAAATTGCTATTTTATCATTTTGTAACAAAGGAAATTGCTATTTTATCATTTTGTAATTGGATTACTTGGATATATAAATGATAAAAGTCCTTATGATTAGTTCCGGATTAATAAGATATTAATCATTAAATATCCATAGTCGTAGTATTATCGAGACTGGACATCGATAATGCGGAATAGACTAGTATTACACTTATGCGCGTTATGGAAGCTTAACAGTATAATTCTCATATATTTAAGTATTAGATACTTATGCAAGTGTGATAGGAGGTTCTGTTAGCCGTTGGACCGGGAACAGCTTCGAACTGGATAGACCCCTCAGAATCCCATTGGTAGTATGACTATGTGTCTATGGGAATCCGAATCAGGGTAGATGTATGTGGTCTTAACCTGAGACTTACTTCACTAATACTTGTGACAATCAGTACGCTTTGGTTTTGGTCGTCCGGAGCTTTAACAGGTTCTGTGTACGCCTCTACTGGGTTTATTGAGAATCGTAGTGTATTGGGTGTGATGTCAAGATGGAAGTATCACTTCAGTCATATGGAGACGATGATCACGCAGGGATACAGAACTAGTACTCTTAAATGCTGCAGCTATCGGGATAGTATGACTAGGTCATGATTATCCGATTACAGAGACTAGTTGCTAGTGATCCGATATATGCTTCGTACGGGGCAGACACAATTCTAGCCCCAGGTCTAGCATGTGACATCCGATACTGGATCGTATTACGCAATATATAGTATATTATGCCTAATACAGATTATATATTCTTCGTTGAGTATTTCTGGAGAATTGGGTAGGCACAGTGCTTTGCTGGAAGCCAATCATGTCTTGTAAATCGGTGAGAACGTGGTACAGGGTACGCACGGGTCGGATAGTCTGACAACCGTATTTACTACCAACATATCCAAGGATCTCTTGGGTCGCTTCCCAAAGATTCACCGATGACATTTGACTCAAACAGAATTAATCTGGGATTAATTATGAGAGAGAAAATTAATCTGGGATTAATTGCGGCAATAATTTATCTGGGATTAAATTTGTCTAGAAGAGAAAACGCGATTAATTTAGAATTAATCGATTAAATACATTTAATAGTTAAATTTGATTTTTCTATTTAATTTATTTATTTGGGCTAAAATATTATATCAGATATATTAATTGAAATTGGATTTCAATACGGAATTGAAATTGGATTTTAATTCAAGCAAACGAATTAATTTGGAATTAATTCGTAAGCGACTTTCGTAATAATTTTGCGAGGCATTATTATTTGATTAAATTGGATTTAATTATTTAGCGACGGAAAATT
Organism: Zanthoxylum bungeanum; assembly: GCA_019454045.1. Lineage (NCBI taxonomy): Eukaryota > Viridiplantae > Streptophyta > Magnoliopsida > Sapindales > Rutaceae > Zanthoxylum > Zanthoxylum bungeanum. The sequence continues at coordinate 59,206 of SKCR01029719.1, forward strand.
CGTTTAATCGGATTAAACGAACCCAGGCCCAAAGTGTGTTGTATAAGCCAACTTGAATTTTGAATTTAAAGTGGTGGGACCCACTTTACTTACATCACTAGTCACTATTGGTGATAGAAGTAGTTGGATGCATTTAATGCATTTTACTTTCCAACACACTAAGTTTGTTTTTGGAAAATATAATTTATTAACTTGTTTTTTTGGAAAACCAAGTAAACTTTAGGAAAGTTACTATTCTCTCTTCCTCTCCACCATATGGCCGAATTTCTCCCTCTATGTTCTTGAATTTTTGTTATAAAAATTCATCAAGCTAGTACTTAAATGAGTCATTTTAAGGTGATGGAGAAACTCACCCAAGAGTTTGGAACTCAACAAAGGGCTTGGAGCTTCTACATCCAAAGAAAGATTTGATTTTTCAAAGCCGATCAATGTAAGTTTTTTCCGCAAACTTTACTTGAATTATTCACACACAAATCTTGTTTAGAGACCTTGGGCATGTCTAGGACAACTAACTTCGGGGGTAGCTATAGCTATTGATAAATCATCTCTTTAAGGAGTTCATGGGTAGAAATATCAAGATGATCATGGATGGATCAATTTTAAGGAAAATCACTAATAGTGTGGTTACAATTGCCTCAGGGGAAAGATTAGCCTTGTTAGGCCAATACGATGATCTCGGGATAAGTACAGTGTCGAGGAGCTCAGCCTCGGTCTCCGGCCAAGTGCCCACTAATGTAGACTCAGGTCATCTTGAAAGAATGGTACAATGGCCCCAGGACATTGAATGATATCCAGTTGGTCATGGAATTTCGTGGATTAGTTTGGGTATCAAATTAAACGTTAGAAATGGTCAGGAATTGAAATGGTCATCAATATTGAATAGTCCTTTTTGAAGGGTCCGAAATTTCTTAAGTGTTGAAAGAATGTATTATGGCATGGAGTTGGGATGCATAGCCCACTTGGTGCATTGCAGTGTTGAATGACGGACTAACAATCTGGTTGGGGTGAGATTTTCTAGATGGGCCAGCCCATTGCTATGATCAGGCATCAATGTGTGAATCAGTTAGAGTTATTTATGATGATGGAGTTATCAGATAGTCATTAAGATTAATTACAAGTTTGAAATTTTTCTAAGAGTTGAAAAAGGGAATGTGCCCTAGTTCGGGTCTTTGCTTAATGTGTGCTTTGGTGTAGAAATAAGAATACACAAGTGCAAAAAAGATATTTTATTATGTATATTGAATTACATTTTATACCTCCTCAGGATTTTCCGCAGGGGGAGGTCATTTATAATGATGGTGAGGGGCCGGGAACATCCTCGGTCCGTGCGGGGGCAGCAGAGATTGAGGGGGTCAGAAGTATCGCAAGCGGTAGAAGGCATTGAGGCAATGAGAGCTGGATAAATGACGGTATCGGTTCCTTCATGAACCGTACCGAGGCCTCATCAAAATTCATTTCTCATTTGGCGACATTGAGGACCTTCTGGAGCTCGCTTAAGTCCAGGTCAGGGTATCTATCCTTGATCAGCTCTAGGGACTCCTCCAAACCCTCGACTCAGGTATCGGCCTTGACTCTCAAGTTGAAGGAAACGATTTCCGCGCGGCGGAAATGTGTTAGGTATTGGGATTGATCTTGAAAATTTTTTGCCTTCTCCCTTATGAATGACAAATCTGACCAGACTTCAGATTCACTGTTTTATGTTGTATTGGCTGTATTTTTCTTCACTAAACAGCCTCATAAATAGTAGCGATATTTGGATAGATTTTACACCAAAAATCTGTACACTATACGCTCAAAATTTGCTCGCTGTTATGCTGAATTTCCGCACTAGTGTTTGGGTAATTTTTCACTCTGAAACTGCCCCAAAATAACCCCAAATCATTCTTCTGTATTAGAAAAATTTGCTATATAAAATACAATAAAACAGCCATAAGAACAGTCCCGAAACATAGCCCAAACACGTGCACTGGCCACTGCCACAACACACTACAACTCACAGCCTATATATTTTTCTTTACGCATGTGATCTGTGATTGTTCAACGTCCTCCATCATCATCGACCATGTGCCCATTGGAAGATCGAGTTATTAATGGCGTGAAGATGCATGTTGAATATAATCAATTGCCGTGAGCTAAGTGCCTAGGATCGGATCAACCACTCAATCTTCCTCGCTATGATTCAACACCAGAAATCAGTGAGACTGGGCTCGAAATAATTGGAGAAAAATTTCTTGAGAAAATTTTCCTCCATGTTTTCTGTCTTTTCTCTCATTTTCAATCTCATTGAAAAATCAAATCTTATATTAAATGATTATCTAATAATCATTAAAATAAAAATTATATATTAAACATGTTAATATTGTTGGACAATTATGACCCATAGCGTCACTATTTGTACAGATCACGGTGTTGTTGTACAAATTAACTATGTGACAAAGGAGATTGCACTCTTATCATTTGTGATTAGATCACCTAGATGTATAAATGATGAGAGGTCCCTATGATTTGTTCCTGGACAGAGAATGATATGAGACAGTATCAGTCCACGAAGGATAAATCATTAAATATCCCTAATCAGAGTATTATCGAGATTGGACATCGATAAATACGTAAAAGACTAGTATTACACTTGTGCGCGATTATGAGGGCATAACAGCATAGTTCTCATATATTTGGGTATAGGATACTCATGCAAGTGTAGTAGGAGGTTGTGTTTCACCGATGGTACGGGAAACAGCTTCGCTCTGGATAGACCCCCCGCGGAATCCCATTGGTAGTATGACTATGTGTCTATGGGAGTCTGCAATCAGGGTAGGTGTATTTGGTCTTAACCTGAGACTTGAACCGCTAATACATACGACAATCAATATACTTTAGTTGAGGTCGTCCAGGGCTTTAACCGGTTCTGTGTACGCCAATGCTGGGTATATTGAGAATCGTAGTGTGTTGGGTGTGATGTCAAGACGGAAGTGTCACTCCAGTCATATGGAGATGATGGTCACGTAGGATACGGAACTTGTTCTCTTAAATGCTCGAGCTATCGGGATATTATGACAAGGTCATGAATATCCGATTATAGAGACTAGTTACCAGACATCCGATATGTGCTTCGTACGGGGCAGACACAATTCCAGCCCTAGGCCTAGCACGTGAACATCCGATACTGGACAGAAATACGCAATACTTCGGTATACTACGCTTGATATAGATCACATATTCCTAAAATGATATTTTCGGAGAATTTGGGTAGGCATGGCGCTTTGCTAAAAGCCAACCTTGTCTTGTAAATCGGTATAAATGTAGTACGAGGTACTTACGTGTTCGGATAGTCCGACGACCGTATTTACTGCCAACATATCCGAGGATCTCATGGGTTGCTTCCCGAAGATTCACCGATGATGTATAACTCGCACTTTATTAATCTGGGATTAATTAGAAGAGATAGAAAATTAATCTGGGATTAATTACGGAGATATTTTATCTGGGATAAAATATTAATTAAAGAGAGAGAACAATTAATTTGGAATTAATCGATAAAATAATATATTCGATATATTATACGAAATTGGATTTCGACGCGGAATTGAAATTAGATTTAATTCGGGCGAACGAATTTATTTAGAATTAATTCGTTAGCGATGTGATTAGTGATTTCGCTAGTCATAATCATTTAATTACGACGCAACGGAAAATTCGTTTTAGAATTAGCGAACCCGAGCCCGGGATTATTTGTGAGCGCATTCGCATTTCGAATTCGAGTGCGGCACGCAAGTCAAATCAAGCGTCAAATCGCTACTCACATCAAGCGTCAAATCACATGTCACTTTGAGTGATGTGACAATTTGATTGATTGATTTGAGTGATTGATGTGGTAGTTGAAAAGCATTAAAGGCATTTGCTTTTTGACTTTTGCTTTTTGATTTTTGGTATTTGAAAATTAAAAGTGGTAAAAGGTTTTATTATTTTGGAAATATAAAAAACAATATACACTTTTTCTTTTTGACTCTCTCTCTCCAATTTTTTACAATTTCTTTGAGAAACCATTTTCCCTCCTCTTTCTCTCTTATTCTCTCACGGTTTTAGCCGATTTTTTTCTTGTTTTTCTGGTTTTTACCGAATCAAGAAGAGAATAAAATGAAGAAGAGAAATGCTAGCACACCTTGGGTTATATTATGGTGATAGGGAAACTAACACATGAGCATGGAACCATTTTGGAGCTAGAAGCTTGGAGCTTCAATGGAGTCTTCAATGGCCGATTTTTGGAGCATCAAAACAGCCCCCATCCGAGCTCTCCACTGCTCAACAGCAGCTCAAAACCGAGCTTCAACAAGGAGCAAAATGGATTTTGTTCTTCCTAGCATCAAACCATTCAATGTGAGTATGTATTACGCCTTATTCCTTTGATGTATTCATGCGAATTTCTTGCTTGATTTCATGATCTTGGGACCTAATCAGAAACCAACAATGGTATCTATGAGCTTTGATCAAGCATGAAAAAGATAGGGTTTGAAATTGGGTAAAATCATTTGAAGCATGATTTGGTTAAATTGATTGATTAAGTATGCTTATATGTCGATTAATTGAAGTTGTGTATGTTCAATTTCATGAAATTGGATTGGATCCATTTTTCCCCAAATTTTTGGGCATGGCCGAAAAATATGAACCCTAAATTAGTCTTGGTAATTTTATTTTTTGAGCATTGGATGACTTAAAATAATTGGGTAATGTTAATTTGAAGTTCAATTGGATTGAATTTTGATTTGGAACATTTTTCCCCAAATTAAAGTAACATGAAATTCATTGTGTTTTTTGATTTTGATTCATTGGATGAGTTGAATTGATTTGGGAAATAATGATTGTGGATTCAATTGGATTGAAACCGAATCGGATTGGAAAAACCCCTAATTGTCGAGACTTTAAGCATGTAAATTGGGTTTGATTTTGATGAAATTGTGTTGGACACTATTTGTTATCAAAGTGCATGATTAATTAGGCTAATTGATGTTTTAGGAATGTTAATTGGATGATTAATTGTTTATTACACTTAGGTTAATTAATTATGGAATTTGGAATTTTATAAGTTAATTAATTTGGGCTTATTTTGGAAATTAGGCCTTATAGGTTGTAATTAGGCTTTGGGGCTTGGTTGTACCAAGTTAGGTTTAGGCCAATTTGGTTGGATCCAATTGGGCCCAAAACCGCATCCAAAAAGTCCAATTATGACTTAATGGACCTTAATTATTTAATTGGGCCTAATGGGCCAAAATTAATTTTGGGCTTATGGGGTAAATCCCGGATTGGACCTTGCTTATCGGTTTGACCCGAGTTGACCAAAAGTCCACGCCTTATAGAAATTAATTAAAATCTCATTGGACTTTAATTAAATAAACATTAGATGTTAATCGGGCTTAGAGACCCGTTGCGATTAAATTTGGAATTTAAGTCGTAAAGGTTCGTTAATAAAGTGTAATATTTAATTTGGAATTAAATAGTGAATTAGAATTAAATGCATATTAAATTGGATTTAATGTTGTAGTTTAATTTAATTCAAGAATTCGTACTTTGAGTACTTATTCGCAAAACGAGTTTGACTCGCGCAAAAATCAAATCGTTGTTTGAACATTGGATGATCACTAATTATCAGATTAATTAATTGGATTAGATTGATTGATAACATGCTTGTATGAATACATGGTTGCGATGCATGAATAATGTATATCGGATGGATATTAGCCGGGTGGGACAATTTTGGAAATTGTAATAAATTTGATTTATTAATTGGACCTGCGTGTCCAGCCTTATCACCTCTATACTCTTTGTATTCTTTTCTCACCTATTCCCATCAATGTAAATGAGGTTTCTTTAGAAGTGTAGTGTAACGGGTAGAAGTAAATACATGTGCTAGTTGGAGAGAGAAAATGAGAGATTTGATCTAGGATCAATGTAATGTATCCATCCGCATATCATTATTATTTTATTTCATATACGCTTTATTAATTGTTTAGAATGCATGTTTAAGGGTGTATGATGATGAGACATTAACAAAGATAATAAATTGGTTGCCAATTTGCACGCGAAAAACCCTCGTTCAATATTAAGCGTTTTTCCTTCCATTGAATGATTCTCACTCAAGATCCTAGACGACATTGGTTTGTTGGCCAAAGTCAAGGCCTTTGTCTGTCGAAGATGTGTTTGAATCACGAAGGCTTTGTTCCATATCGGTGTCTTGTCCAAGTTGTGGTTTGTTGGCCAAAGTCAAGACCACTTCTTATCCATCGACATTGATTACGAAGCTTTCCATGGTCAATGGGTCGCGCTTGACTGGGATCACTAAGTTTGTTGTGCCAAAGCCAAGGCTTAGTTGATTCAGAGGAAAAAGGTTAGGTAATACATTAGATGTATTGGCATATATAAGATATATGTTTCGGACTTGGATGTCCCCGTACCGGATCTAGGAATTGGATTAGATCCAATCGATCTTAGAGATCTACCTAGTTAATTATCATACAATTTGTTGGCCAAAGTCAAGATTGTGTGATATTCAACGGGATCCTAGCCCACTGGGAACGCGATTTCCCGAGTACTCGACAGAGGGTTAGAGGCTCGCCGAAAAATAGTGGGAGGCAAGAATTGAATTTGCAATACTCGTTCAATTACTCGCCATACGCGGTCATTCAAATTATTTCGTCGTTAGATTAAATGTTAGTTAGACTAATATTTAAATTGTTGTTTTAATTAACAGTTGGACTGTATTATAGTTGATTATATATAATCGGATTATATTAATCAATATATTTGAATTAATTAATTTCAGTTTACATTTGATTTTATAATTGGATTATAGTAATCAATGTAATTGAGGTTAATTAATTTAGATTATATTTGATTATATAGTTGGACTATTATAATCATTATAATAAATAGTACCACAAATCGTTGATTAAATAGTTGGACTATTAGAATCAAGATATAAAAATGAAAGATTAATGTTTAAGACATAATCCTGGGTGAAAATGTATTTAAACGACTTTAATTTTCAAATTGGGAATAAATTTCAGGATGGTCCTGGAAAAATAATAAGTTACTTTATTTGATAAAATACATATTAAGCCTAAGCCTGAAGTTAAGCAAATAAGTGGAACATGATATTTGGAATATTCTGTAATGATAACTTTAGTGCTTAATCCACTATACTTGTCATATAGACTCCATAATTTCTTTATCAGAACTAAGATTAGATTCTTAAAGTATGATATTGAAATTGAAGGATATCAAAGATTAGATCTTAGAAGTACTTTTAAAATTGCAATAAATAATTCTTGGAGAATTGATGACTATTCTCAAGGAGACAAAGTCAAAGTTTGCAATTAGGCAAGTAGTGTAAGACACACCTTACTTCAATATTCTAGAAACCCGAGGCTTGGCCAAAGGCTACCGAATATTGAAAATGGCAAAGGCAAAATCATTATTATCTTCTAGGAAGATAAAAGGACATATCCCAAGAAGGAATTGAAGACGAGCAAGGCTCTGACTTCAAAAATGATTGTCATAATTATGTTCACAGCTAGTATTAAAATTAGATTTTAGATACTTAGTGTGGTACATAAAGTTTATATATTGATGTTCAGAATCTGTTTTGAACAGGATACTGACTTCGATTGAGATTTATCTGCGAATGGAAACGGGACGAAAGTCGTTGTTTTAACCGTAGATAGCCAAATTTAGGAACTACCTTTGGGTATTTACCTAAATTTGGAAACTGTTATAATGTAACTAGTTTGACTAGAAACATTATCTCCATATCGCGTATAACCCGCTGCGGGTGTACCTTTATATTATAGAACACTAAAGTGTTTCATTATATAAAGATGATATTGAGATAAACACATTAGATGTGAATAACAGAATTTATATTTTGAATATAAATAATATCTCAAATATATAACATGACAAATAAATAGCTCAAAATGATTTGATCAGTTAAGAAACTAATTGTGGCATAGTTGTCAGGGACACTATCAAACAAGACTCGTATATCCGCACTTTTGAAGAGCGGGTACCAGGACTAATTTGATTATATTCAAATAAAGTCTACGAATCTAGTTTATTAGGCAAAGCGCCTGAAACACTATTTACTTGGTAAAAGTGTCAGTGCCACCGATTTGTTAGCCCTAGTTCATAGTGAAGTAAGTGGGCCCGTGTCTAGCTAGGCTAGATATGACTATGAATATTTCGTGACCTTTACAGATGTGGCATCGCGTATGGTTATGTGTTTCTTTAGAAACACAAATCGGAAACTTTCAAGTTTCGACACGAAATAGACAAACAGATCGGCTAAAGTATGAAACCGTCACGGTAAGACCGTAATGGAAAATACTTAAGCAATAAGTTTCTAGTATACTTAAAAGAGTATAATATTCTTTCAAATGAGGACTCCTCCCGGAACACGTCAGTTTGACGGTGTGTCCGAATAAGATTAACCGAATTTTGTTAGACATAATAAGGTTAATCACGAGTTGCTCTGAGCTACCATTTCCTTCAACGGATAAGCTTTAACCAGTGCAAGAACTTATTTAGAATAAGGTTCTATAAATATCTGTTTGACAGATAACATATTAGATATGAACAGGAAAGAAACCGGGTTTCACATTCCTGTAGATTTGGGTATACTAGGTATATGTTTGGATGATACCAAACAAGAACCCAAATAGGATAAGTGCCAAATATAGGTTATCCTAGGGATACCATAAGTATTGTACTTATACATCTCACATGAGAACAATTAGATTATTGCTCACCATGCGGTTTTCCTAAGAGGAATACTGATATGCAGTGGTAAGTGGGAGGATAGTAAAACTCGATGAAAATCGGAGTAATACTATTCAAAGGCACCGAATCTTAATGGAACACAAATAGTTCATCAAGGATGAAACTATTACTATTAATCTTCGAATACACAAGAACCTCGTAAGTCGGAGAGAGTCAGAAAACAACCTTGGGTATAGGTTTCTGGTCTAACCTCATAAAGATGTCTATCTTAATGAGGAATACTAACTGACTACGTTTGAGGAAGTGATACAAGGTATCGACTCCCTATTATGGAAAAGTGCCAGATAATCCGAAATGGATTCCATGTATATTAACCAGTTTGGATACTAGTTAATGTACCACAAGGCATTGTGCCTATTGGTACTTTATGTGTCTTCAAGGAAGACGTACATGGATGGCAACATACCAATGTACTAAGCTAGGCTTGTAGCGGAAATGTATCGTTACCAACATTGTGTTGATTACGATTCAACCTTTTACCTGTTGCCACGGTATATCCATTTGGATAATGCTTGTTATTCGATCCATGATTGGATTGAGGCAAGCATTAGGTTCTTGGAATTATCGTTTTGATGTAATCATAATGTAGGAGTGTTCATAGGGTCGGGTTGACCCGCGACCCGACCCGACCCGCGACGACCTGATCCGACCCGGTCAGGTTTATAAAATTTAAATTGCAATTTCGGGTCTGACCCGACCCGACCCGACCCGAAAATTCGGATCGGGTCACGGGTTTTGGGCAGCAAATTCGGGTTTGACCCGACCCGACCCGATGTAAAATATATTATAATTATAATATATATTTTTAATGGTTTAATTGTGATGAGAAAGTCTTGTAGCTGGAGTGGCAAAGTTTATCCTTGGTCTTGAACTTGTGCCAAGTTCGAAACCCACCAGACCAATTTTAAATTTTACTTTTTCCTTCTTTTCTAAAAATAAAAAAACTGTTGCTCCTGGTGGGTTTCGAACTCGTGACTTCAAACAAATTTATCCTAGGTTTTTGCCATTTCAACCACACGAATATATGTAAATTTTGTATCAAGAAAAATATAAAATATATACATTATGTTCACTGCAGATTATGCAACCCGACCCGACCCGATGTTTTTTTTACCCGACCCGCGCGGGTCAACTCCTTAAATTTCGGGTTTCGGGTCAAAAGGCCCTAATGACCCGACCCGATCGGGTCAAAAAAAATTTAAAAAACTCGACTCGACCCGACCCGTGAACACCCCTATCATAATGGTTTATGATTTAATTCAAAACAAAAATGATTCTTGTGTATATAAGAGGGTTAGTGGGAGCGCACTGACAGTGGTTGTCCTATATATTAAATAATGATAATATATTTCATTTCTTGGAAATGATATTCCCATAAAATAACTATCGGCGAAAGCTTGGCTTCCGAAATACTCTCCGAGAAACCGTACATTGAAAAATGTACGACCTTGTGTCTCATACGCTTTTAGCATATGGATTCACAAACAGGCCAATCTGAGTGATAGTCACTGGATTGATGTTAAGAACATCCGTTAGTATCTTAGAGAACTAAGGATGCTGTCTTAGTCTATGGAGAAGGAGAACTTGAAGTGACTGGGGTCACTGTAGCGAGTTTCCTATAACCGATAAAGACGACTAAAGTCGCAACGGTACTATAGAGTTTGAATAACGGTACAGTGAGCTGGAAATATTCCAAGCAAGATACTGTTACCGAATAAACAACAAATGCGGGTTAATTGCAGCAACAGAGGCAGCAATAGAAGCCATCTGGGTCAATAACGTATCTAATTAGATTAGATATAGTTCTGTTAGCAGCTGAGCTAGGCGTCAGCACAGGCTAAAGAATTAATGGTCTCATCAACGATCCAGATAAATACTTCGATATTCATCTGATTCGTTCAGATCATACATCGTGGCGATGTGATGATCGAATAAATCGCATCAGACGATAATCATGGAAATCCGCTGACGAAAGCATTTTCAGCAATTTGAGCCAACCGTACATAGTTCGGGTGTCAAAGACTCGAGTGATTGGCTATAGGCCAAGTGGGAGATTGTTGGACAATTATGACCCATAGCGTCACAATTTGTACAGATCACGGTGTTGTTGTACAAATTAACTATGTGACAAAGGAGATTGCACTCTTATCATTTGTGATTAGATCACCTAGATGTATAAATGATGAGAGGTCCCTATGATTTGTTCCTGGACGGAGAATGATATGAGACAATATCAGTCCACGAAGGATAAATCATTAAATATCCCTAGTCAGAGTATTATCGAGATTGGACATCGATAAATACATAAAAGACTAGTATTACACTTGTGCGCGTTTGTGAGGGCACAACAACACAGTTCTCATATATTTGGGTATAGGATACTCATGCAAGTGTAGTATGAGGTTGTGTTTCACCGATGGTACGGGAAACAGCTTCACTCTGGATAGACCCCCCGCGGAATCCCATTGGTAGTATGACTATGTGTCTATGGGAGTCTGCAATCAGGGTAGGTGTATTTGGTCTTAACCTGAGACTTGCACCGCTAATACATACGACAATCAATATACTTTAGTTGAGGTCGTCCAGGGCTTAAACTGGTTCTGTGTACGCCAATGCTGGTATATTGAGAATCGTAGTGTGTTGGGTGTGATGTCAAGACGGAAGTGTCACTCCAGTCATATGGAGATGATTTCACGTAGGATACGGAACTTGTTCTCTTAAATGCTCGAGCTATCGGGATATTATGACAAGGTCATGAATATCCGATTATAGAGACCTACCAGACATCCGATATGTGCTTCGTACGGTGCATACACAATTCCAGCCCCAGGCCTAGCACGTGAACATCCGATAACTGGACAGAAATACGCAATACTTCGGTATACTACGCTTGATATAGATCACATATCCTATAAGGATATTTCCAGAGAATTCTTTAGGCATGGCGCTTTGCTAGAAGCCAACCTTGTCTTGTAAATCGGTATAAACGTAGTACGAGATACTTACGTGTCGATAGTCCGACGACCGTATTTTACTGCCAACATATCCGGGGATCTCATGGGTCCGCTTCCCGAAGATTCACCGATGATGTATAACTCGCACTTTATTAATCTGGGATTAATTACGAGATATTTTATCTAGGATTAAATATTAATTAAAGAGAGAGAACGATTAATTTGGAATTAATCGATAAAATAATATATTCGATATATTATACGAAATTGGATTTCGACGCGGAATTGAAATTAGATTTTAATTCGGGCGCACGAATTAATTTAGAATTAATTCGTTAGGCGACGTGAATAGTGATTTCGCTAGGCATAATCATTAATTACGACACAACGGAAAATTCGTTAATTTAGAATTAGCGAACCCGAACCGGGATTATTTGCGAGCACATTCACATTTGAATTCGAGTGCGGCACGCAAGTCAAATCAAGCGTCAAATCGCTAGTCACATCAAGCGTCAAATCACATGTCACTTGAGTGATGTTGACAATTTGATTGATTGATTTGAGTGATTGATGTGGTAGTTGAAAAGCATTAAAGGCATTTGCTTTTTGACTTTTTCCATTTTTCTTTTGACTTTTGCTTTTTTATTTTTGGTATTTGAAAATTAAAAGTGGTAAAAGGTTTTATTATTATTTTGGAAATATAAAAAACAATATCACTTTTTCTTTTTGACTCTCTCTCTCCCATTTTTTTTACGGTTTCTTTGAGAAACCATTTTCCCTCCTCTTTCTCTCTTCTTCTCTCACGGTTTTAGTCGATTTCTTCTTGTTTTTTTGGTTTTTGCCAATCAAGAAGAGAATAAAATGAAGAAGAGAAGTGCTAGCACACCTTGGTTATATTATGGTGATAGGGAAACTAACACATGAGCATGGAACCATTTTGGAGCTTGAAGCTTGGAGCTTCAATGGAGTCTTCAATGGCCGATTTTTGGAGCATCAAAACAGCCCCCAACCGAGCTCTCCACTGCTCAACAGCAGCTCAAAAACGAGCTTCAACAAGGTGCAAAATGGATTTTGTTCTTCCTAGCATCAAACCATTCAATGTGAGTATGTATTCCGCCTTATTCCTTTGATGTATTCATGCGAATTTCTTGCTTGATTTCATGATCTTGGGACCTAATCAGAAACCAACAAATATATAGTTATAAAGTGTGACATTATATAATTATTAATCATATTAATAATTATATCATTAAATAATTCTTAATTATTAATCTTTTTCAAGTGAGTTCATAATTGGACTATCCAATTATTTCATGGATTTTTATAGTGTAACGAACTAACATGGGGACCAAATGGACCTACAGTTCCGATAATCAATAATCCCGAAATATTAATTAAAGCTATTTAATTAAATATTCTTAACTCTTGACTTTATATTATTCCACTAAAAACCTAAAGCTGCACTATCGTTACTGCATATATATTTTATACTGAAACACGTCGGCATACATCGTTATAATCACTGCATACAGATTGACCCTCCACGAGTATCTCTTAACTAGAGTCGGGTCATAATATCTTTTATACCCTCTAATTATTTTGTGCCATAAGTACTATTGATTCTCTAATAAATAATTTATTCATAACTATTATAAATATTAATCTTTCTATTCATAATAGAAAGCCTTGAGCGCTCTAACTGTTCAAGTACTGAACCAACCCTCTAGGAAGATACTCATATACTTTTCACAAGAATGAGTGGATTCCATATATATGTAAAACGTCCCCAGCCACACACCAAACCATGTCCCCAAAGTACGTAGCTATTGGTATAAGTTTCTTCACCTGCCTCAACTTTGTAAATCAAAAGACATAGCCTGCCGCCGTACATGAGTTCGTAATACACTCAGGATTCAAATCAACTCATATATGATCATCTATTAGAGTGATATGAATTTCTTTGTTTAATGGATATTAAAAGAAATTCATTTCTGTCTTGGTCTAGTCCTATATGATCGCATCATACAAGGTGCCTTCATTCACATGTCACTACATGAACGAACCTGGATCAAAGTCGTCATATAATATGGAATGGACCGCAGCTGTAGATAAACAACAAACAAAGTGCTCGTCTTTATTTGCTCTCTACGGACTATTTAGGATACTATTTTTAGACTTAAATCATCTTGTGTATAACACTTATACACTAAATCCAAGAGTACATTTAGTATCCAAGGGCATACATTATAATTTATAACATACGACTTTAAAATCAATATTTTAATAAATGAATAACTACATAATTTAATACTTAAAATAAAATCTCGTTTACATATTACATTATGCTCTATGGCATATATATCAACACAAGGTTGTCCTGCAGGTCATTCAACTCGGCACGAGCCTTGGTAAACTCATCTTGAGATTCCATCAGCTCATCCCTTGTCTTCTCTAGCTCAAACTCCTTCTTTTCAAGATTTCCCTCAACAATATCTGCCTTCGCCTGCTATAGCTTGAGCTCAACGGCCTTGTCACCAAGTTCATTGCGGGCTTCATCCATCTCATTTCTTGCAACTTGTAGGGCTTCATGGAGGGTTTTAGTTGCCTTATTTGCCTCTTTTACTTCTAAAAGGAACTCTTGCTCCCTCTCAGTCAATTGGCTTTGAAGCCTCTTGGCCTAGCTACCCTAAGTCATGGTGCTGAAAGCACATCCATATTGATGGCCAAGAGATATGCCAACTGCACAAAAAGAGAGAAAAAGTTAGTTTATTAGTAAGCGATGATAAAAGATGAATGAAAAAGGCTATGTTTTAAGAAATTACCTTTACCTGGAAGCGGCCCACCTTTCGAAGGACGTCCTCACGAGAAATACTCTCATAGGCCAGGGCTAGTTGATGTCCACGTGTTGGGCGAGGAAGTTGATGGTCAGATGGAGGTGAACAATGCTTTCCCTTGCACTTTCCAAGAGGTCGTCCACCCCCAAAGTAGGGACTCCCCCTTTTTTGGAGTAGAAGTAATTTGAGACTTTCCACAGAAGGCTATGGTCTTCTTCCGAGGACCCGGGTCGACATGTTCATTGTCTTCGCCCCTGACTTGGTGGAAGCGTCTTTTTTGGGTCCTTGGGGGTGCGAATGGAGTTTTTGATGTTTGGGCGGATGGTGTTTGGGTCTGTCACGGAGGGGGAGTGTTTACGGTTCAGATCGGTATGGCAGAATCAACGTTGGTGTTTTTTTATTTTTGGGACGTAGGAATCGATGTGGTGAGTCGGGAGTGGGTCATACTTGGACTGTCCGAGGCTCGACGTTTAGTTTCTTGGATGATCTGCATAGGGTTGGGCCTTCTTCCTGACATGCCTACATTGAGAGAAAAACATAAGGTTAGAAAAAAAAAAGATAAATTAAAGCTCGGGTCACTAACTGTCAAAATGGAAGGACAAGTGATAAACAGTAGCAGAAACGAAATACAAATAGGTAGGTCAATTAGTCAGTATTTATTGGGCTATTTCTCGGCCGATGGAGAGGACCTTAGGATGAGACCCATATCAACAAACAATGATGAGTTAAGGATGTCTTTATAATGGCCTATAAATTGAGATGCAGCCTTCACCCTAGCTCATACCTCATGATGAACTTTGGGAGGATCTCTCTAGCAGGCTACAAAGGGTGCAATTGTACTAGTGAAATAAAAGTTGAGAATCCTAAGGGATGGAAAAAAAGTGATAAGGTATAGTCATTACTTCCAACCCGAAAGGTGGTGGGCATAGTAATTTCTTAACCGGAGATGATTTGGCGTTCACCCCATGCTCCTCTGGCCGAGAACCACTTTTTTTTTTTGAAATTCATGTTGGTGACTAAGAGGTTTGAGATTAGCTGTTTGCCGTCGGTGTAGATGGACAGATAATACCAACCTTTTTATTCGTTAAGGTTAGCATTCATCTAGTACAGTGGCTTCATGTCTTCAACCGAGGGCTCCTTAAGGTCAGCTTGGTTCCATACCACATATAGCCCAGTCAATACCCTTCATCCATTCAACTTTTGATGACAAAGAGCCAAGTTCATGGCGAACATCATCTTGGCAAAGTAGCCTTGCATGTGTAGGGGCAGACCCACGTCGAAAAAGGCCGTACAAAGGGCAACTCGACCAGTCCTAGGTCGGTTAGCCAAATCTTCCTCTTCTGGAATGGTCGATCTTACTTCCTTGGGAATGTTAAATCTGTCTCGGAGCTGGTCTAGCTCAGCTTGGGTGATAGAAGAGGCTCTGTCTATATCTAGGTTGACAAAGTCCATGAGAGTAGGAGTTGTCTCGAATCCGGTTATCCTCATGGTATATGATTGGTTTTCTTCTTCGGATGAGGTTGGGGATGTGTTATAATCACTGTCTACTAGAACAATTGGATCAACTGGGCATGAAGTAGATGCTTCAGAAGGCAACATGTTGAGAGGAGTCTCGAAGGAGGATTTAGAGTCTGACATTCCTAAGGATTGACCCGAGGAGGAATGTTAGTCAATGATGGATAAAGTTTTATTCACAATCGTTTTGGGCTTGTTTTTTCTCTAGTTGGGCCTAGTGTTATTTAGAGTTTTTTTGAGTCATCCCTACCAATTGACTAACCCTAGAATCTCTAAATGCCATAACAATGGCAAAGTAGTAAGTCTGTGAGCATGATAAATAGCCAAAACACCAAAAAAAACTCAGAAACATCGTCAATTAAATATATATTATGAACCTAGAAAAGCATCATTATAACAATAACTTAAACCTAAACCCCACAAAACCCCAAAACATGTTGTCAAACAAGGCTTGTGTTCATCACGCATCGATTATGAATGTAAAGTTTGCTCAGTGCAAATAAAGTAAAGATGGAGATCAGAGAACCCTTACTTGTATTTGTTGAGGCTGAAGATGAAGGTTGAGTGCTTGAAGTTTTTGAAAGCTCGAAGTTTCAGATGATGGCTTGAAGCTTTTGAGAGTGTTTTAGAGAAGAATTGTAAAAATGGAAGATGAATAGAGTAAGCCTTTAAATATACTACTAGGGTTGACCTTTATCGTCAGATTGAAGTAACAATGAGGAATTGATGACACATATCACATCAATCAAGGTCGTAGAATTCAAATTGAGGGGTTTGATTAGAGCCATGAGCTCGGTTGATCAAAGTTGTCCAGGTTTTGGCGAATGAATCACATATAGATGACACTTGACATGTTGGGGAGATGAAGTAAAAAGGATTTGAGGGATTCCATGGATGTGATGAGCATTTAAGGAAGACCATTATGCTTTAACATTTTCCTATGGACAATTTAAAATCCATAGGAAAACCTTTACAACTGATGGTGAAAGAAAGGCAATCGTCACAAAAGATCTTTGGAATGTATGGAATAACCTGACCCGAGGTATATACATTTGAGGAGAGCTGAGGCTATATGAAGTTTTCAGATGCTAACAACCCGATGACGTTGGATTGGTCAGTACCACCATCTTTTATAAAGTTCCCGGCATCAACTCATCAGCTCATCAACTCACCATTTAAGGGACATATGTTGATGGTGATTTTTTTACCCTGATAAAGGTTCAAATACCAATTGAGTATTATACTTAGCAAAAAATTGATAATAAAGACCCAAGGGCCTGGAGACACAGACGAAGCCAAACCCTATTATACATATGAGCGCACCCAAAGGGTAGAGCGTGCTAGGAATGAAGTGAGTTACCATACCGACCCGAACTAGTGAAAAAATTATGGATTTTGGATAATCAGAGAATTTGTTGAACCCGACCTGATGATGTCCATGCATGTCGACCTGACTTAGTTGAGAAAGCTGGAGGGAGCTTTGACAAGTATCATCTGTCTCGGTATACTAACCCGAAGAAAGAAGATGAGATCATGAATTGGCCTGTATTTACGTCATATGACTTATACCCTAAGTAAGGAGATGGGCTTCTGAAGGGATATGTCTCATGACGTATGGCCTATCTAATAGTTTAGGCTTCTAGAAGTCTAATGATGACAAAAGTTAATCAAATGCTCCCATTGAATGAAGACTCTACTAGCTGTTTATAGGACAAAACATTGTTGGAGAAGTTGAACCATAGAATGTCGCATCAACAAAGTGTGTAGCAGTGGCTAAAGGTTGTAATGATGAGTTTCTATTGACACGGGTGGTTGAATCTAATAGTAGCATAACTGTTTGTTGAAGTGGTCAGGGAAAACAGCATGGGGCGATGATAGCATGGTGATGATGGCTGACATCATAGGTTGGCAAAATATTAGATTTGAAGCCTATATAAAGGGGTTGAAGTCTCAGATTCAATGGTTGACAAATTTTATATCTCACAACTTCGAGAGAAATTGAGAGTTGAAGAATTAATGATAGAGAGAGAGAAAAAAAAGGTCAGCACTCGACCATTAGAGAGATTTGTATCAGGCTTATTGTAAGACCCGATGTGCTTATTCTTGTATTTTTACACTCTGATAAGTGCGGTTTATACACAGTTATTCCCACACTCTTAGCTTATTATTTTTTTAGATTCTATATCATTTAATATATTTTGTAGTTTGTTTTATGTTTTATTTGTAGGAAGCATTAGAATATGAATCTTGGAGCAAATTGAGGTGTTTTGGGACCTTACGGACGCATCGGAAGCACGTGGGAAAAAAGAAAAAGAAGAAAACACTAATCCAAAAAAGTGTTATGGCGTCGTGATGCCCACTTCTGGCGTCGCGACGCCCATACAGCTTTCATCCATATAAATTACCGAGGATTAGGCAACGCGACGCCACTTCCGACATCGCGACGCTGCGCAGATTCCCAGAAACTTAATTCGGTTGTGTTTTACATGTACAAGGACTCCAAGACTTCTCTATAAATATAGAAGCACGTCTAAAACCCTAAGGGAGGAGAAAAATACACAACCAATAGTTCTAAACACATATTTTAGAGAGATCCAAGGAGGAGGATTGAAGAGCGAGAAGAGGAGACGAAGGCGGTGACGTCCGAAGACGAAGGGATTCGATTCGGGTTTAATCTTCTAGTTTCCTTCTTTAAACTCTAATGATGTCTATTATGTTCTTGACCATAATTTCATTATTTTTATCTTTAGTCATGAACTAACTCCATTATTCTAGAGGATGATGTAACCTATGATTGATCCTATGTGTTGTTTTCTAATTTGATTTATATTAAGTTTTCATTCAATTTATTTATATTTTCTTACGTTTAATGCTTCTTATTTGTTGGCCACAAATTGAGATGATGAATGTTTAGAATCTATCGCTCGAGAGAGATGGATTTTAAATAGGATCTAGAGAATATAACCTAGGAGTTTTATAGAGTTCGGGATAATCTATAATTTCTTTGAAATCGTTAATAATGAATCACAAGGCATAATAAATTGTTAATTATTAAATTTTTATAGGGATATCGAAGTCGGTAATTAATAATCTTTTCACTATTGCTCAGAAGAAGGAGTGGAATACTCTAGGATTCTTGGCTTATAAACTTCTATATTGAATAAGAATTGATTGGCATAACAAATACATAGGTGATAGCTAGGTGAAATCAGACTCTAAAATCTCTCTTATCTTGGTTTCTCCTTATTAAACCTTTTTAATATTTTGTTTATTTATCTTTTAATTTTATTTTAGATGATTTTAAAATTGATTTCTAAATAAATTTAAGTTTACTAATTATATTACTTAGTGAGAATTCGATTACAATCTCTGTGGGTTCGACACTCTATATTCACTCTTTACTAAAACTTGACACCGTACACTTGCGGTACGATATAAAATATCATAATAGATATAATATTTGCTACGCATCCCGATACAACATAGCAGTCATGCAACAAAAGTCTCATACTGGGTAAGGGAATCTCGCATAAGGCTACTGTAATTGCATCCAGAGAGTCACCACTCCCAAACCGCAACTGCATCTCTCCAGATTTCAGCTGTCTACTTTCCTTCAGCACCTGCAACGAATTGCAAATGTGAACAGGACAAGCATAATCTAAAATCCAACTAGATGAGACAGCTTCACAAGATAATTAGATATGAATAATGGGAAAAATAATAGTACCATATGTCGATGCTCTTTCCCTCCTGATCTGGGCAAGGTAGTCAGCACAGTTCTTCTTCCTATGTCCGACCTTCTGGCAGTGATGGCATTTATCTTCAGAATCACTCTTGGGCTTCGCTACCTTAGCCTTCGGAGGAACATTGAAACCTTTCTTCTTCTTTCCCTTCGTATTTTTCCCCTTCGGCTTGGAGTGGGAAGAAGCGAAAAGTGAAATTGGTTTCGGAAGGCGAGTCGACACTCCCTTCTTCAAATCCTCCTCCGCTGTGAGAAGCATCCTATGCAACTCATGGTAAGTGCAGTGAAACCCGTTCACGTTGAAGTACATAACAAATTGGTGATACGATGTCGGGAGCGAACCAAGAATGACACTCAGTCCCAAAGTATCATTGAGAGGGAAATCATTGCACCTCAATTGCTCGATCAGATTGATCAAATGAAGCACATGTGTGCTCACAGCTTGTCCCTCATCAAGTTTAGAATGTAACAGTTCCATTGTTACTCTGTGAACCAAGACATGTTCTTGGTTCATGAACGATTCACGAAGTTGTGTCATCATGCTATAAGCATCATGCATCTCAAAATATTATCTCTTCAGTTCAGAAGCCAGAGAACTGAGAATATATGATTTAACCCTTAAATCATCATCCTATTTCTGGAAAGTCTCAATCTCTTCTGGTGATGCATCTACAGATATAACAAGGGGTAATGGACCCTCTAATATATATCTCGGCTTCTCGGATCTGAGGACGATCTTCAAATCCATATCACAGTCTGCAAATTTCTCAGTGCCCTTGAGCTTATTCATATCAAACATACAAGCAAAGGGGTTGTTCGAAGAAACTGTCATCGCAAATCTATCAAAGAGATAGCGAATAAACGGTTAGCAGACAAAAAAGTTTCATATAATATCAAAAGCATTAAATAGATCATGGATTTTTAATCTAAAAATATCTCTACCACTATTTCATGTAAAACTGTAATCCCCAAACATAATACATAAAAAGCAATAATCAAATTAAATACAATAGT
Organism: Zanthoxylum bungeanum; assembly: GCA_019454045.1. Taxonomy (NCBI): domain Eukaryota; kingdom Viridiplantae; phylum Streptophyta; class Magnoliopsida; order Sapindales; family Rutaceae; genus Zanthoxylum; species Zanthoxylum bungeanum. The sequence continues at coordinate 80,094 of SKCR01029719.1, forward strand.
GAAAAGTGGACCCCGTGAATATATTTCAGCTAGCTTTGGCACGTTCTCGCTTACGTACATTCATTAGGTAGACAACTCATTGTCAATCACTCACCAGTGACTCCTGGGTTCCGGTCCTGATCATTTCTCGTTGTGACAGCTTTGCACATTCACAAGGAGGCGTATCGAGGTTAAACTTATCAATGATAAATTCAAGATACTTGCGTAACCCTGGCAGTTTTGGCACGTTCAGGATTCCGCTTTCGCTTGAATTTACCTAATATCACAAATATATCCGTTACACATAACTTCCTACCGGCTATATCCTCACATCTTTGGCACATTCTCATATATAGTCGTAGAATATTTATCCATAAGCCGGATTGACAAGACGGACCAAGAAACATGCATCAAATACATATTAATTATAAAACCTTATTTCAAATAGGGATTTTCTGCAAAAGATGCTATTTACTTTATTTAATCAAATTAAATAAACACATGCATGCATAAAGTAAAGATTAGATTAAACATTAAATTTAAAGGCATAATCATATCATGTGTTCAGAATCATACTCGCTCTCATATCATTTTCTAAGGGATTTTATGAGTAAACACAGTGGAACGTGAAAAAATAATTTTTTTCCGATTTCTATAATTTTTCTCAAGTAATTAAAATAAACTTATTTATTCTAATTACTCAATACATAAAAATTGAATTTTTTTACCCAAAAATCATATTTTCCCATATTTACCGTGAGACCCCAATAGTTTGCATTTTGATCATTTTAGTCCTAATTTGTCAAATACAAATTTAAATGATTTCAAATCACTACCAAAATAATTTCTACATATCATATACATCAAAATACAACTCACAACACAAAATCACAAAAATCTTGCAATTGCCGAATGGGTCTCCAATTTATAACTTTTTGTATTTTGGTCCAAATTTGTTCAAAATAAGTTTAAATGAATTTCAATTAAAACCAAATGATTTGTACATCTTATATACATGATTATAAAACACATATATGAAAAACCCAATTTTGGTGGAGCTTATGAACCCTAATTTCACAAATTAATCCAATTAATAAATTAACAAAAATTAACCAAATCTAATACTTTAATCTAATTTCTACAACACCAAACAAGTCTCACCACTTTGAACTTCCAACACACTTATACAAAATCAAGAGAATAGAAAAACTTCCAAGCAACACATGTTGTAGCTAAGAATATTAGAAATAATTTTCTAGTTTAAGAAAAGTTGAAAAAACTTACTTTACTTGAAGTTTTCTTCAATTTGTTTCTTAAACTTTCACTTTTTCTCTCAACTTTCTTTTTTGTAAATATGGAGGCTTAACCTAAAAATGTGAAGTAAATGAAAAACATAACACTTATATATTTTAGGTCATTGCCGAAATTTGCTAGAAAAATAAAACAAGATATTTTTCAATTTTTTCAAACAAATATCTAATAAGTCAAATGGCATTTGACTTCCTTTTTCTTTAATGTAAAGTAAAAAATTTACACTAGTTAATCATTTCCTAACTTTATCATAATGGTAGATATTTTTATTTAATTATATTAATCATTTAACAATTAAATAATTAAATATAAATATCTCAAATGTATTATATTTACTTTAAATATCCCAAATACATATATTAATTATATATGTCAAATATCTCAATTTGACATTTAATTAATATGTATTGAATAAAATCATACATTAAATACAAATACACATTAATTAGGAAATGATCAAAATGTCCATTTGTATGTATCTTTCGTTTAACCGTTAAAAGATTTATAAATAATCAATATTATTTATAAAAGTTTCCCTAGTGCTCTACGAGTATATTTCGTTAGTGAGAGTGTCTAGGTTTAGGCATATCTGTCACGGAATCTAATTTCGTGTCCATAATCTACCCGACGAACACGGATAAACTCACTGAACCATACGGGTCGAGGTTATTGCATAAGTATAATTCCTCTGTCACAGGTATCCGGATTATTCCAGAGATATAGATATAAACATCAAATCTCTAGAGATATAATCACGTCGACGTTTATATTAGCAATCTCTTAATAACACTTATAACTCACTTCTACAGTGTACCTCGGGCCCATGGATTTAACAAATTGTTAATTCCATATTGAATACCTATGCTCTGTATATAGAGCTAACAGATTCTATCTTGACACACACAGGATATCCTGAGGATCAGTCCACACCCAACGGACAGGCGGAGGTCTTACCTTAATTGGTCGGTGACGTGACTGCCATCAAAGTGTGGAGGATATCTCATATATCCACAGTGGTATCTCAAGTCAAACAATCACTATGCTACTCAACCCGAGAAGATTCTTATTGGCGTTAGTGTAGCATCCATTAAGAATTTTCGGTGAGTCATTCAGTGTTTATCCAATATAAACACCTACATGTTTATACGAGTCTCCAAGACTCATGGTTCATTGAGAATCTACCAATGGAATCCAAAATTCCAATATACGACATGTACCATTCTCAACGGGTTTACTTACTGACCAAGTAATATAAACCTTGACCATGAACTGTTAAAGAAATGATAATGTTATGATACAACTCAATATTAGTTGCGACGCTTTTGTAACTGTATCATAACTAATCATTCTAAGGTCAATTACGTCTTTACCATATATAAAGAGATGATATATAATAGAAACTGTTTATTTTATTCATAATAAAATATTTACATAAGTATTTATAGGGAAATACATAAGAAAATTGGCGCTCCGAGCACCAACCCTAACAAAATGGTTAGTGTGAAATTGGCAATTGAATCTACAACTATTTAAAAAATAAAATTACAGATTAAGATTCAAGTCCACTCTACACTTCTTGCCATGATCGTTACCAGACTAGTTCAACTTGGAAAGAATGGGGTCGATTTTTGGTTCATAAGCTAAGTGTTGGTCTATTAAATCATCAGCTTTTCTTACAGTTAGGAAGATATCTTTTACCGATTTTGAAATAAACCCCCATTTATTTTGGCATCCTCAAGAAATACAAAAGGAAAATTGAAAGATCCATCAACATTAAGTAGTCCATGGGTTTTTGGTGAATGTTCAAGTTCGCCCATGACGCAACTCTGAATATTTCTTCCAACGTGCCCGGCCCACCTAGTAAAGCAATGAAAGCGTCAGCATCATTGATCATTTCAGTAAGTCTTTTAGACATAACTGAGACAATACATTCTTTTCCATTTGATTTTCTGATGAGATTTTCCCCTGTCAAAGGTTTTGGAATGATCCCCATAACTTGACTGCTACCTTCTTGCACGGCATTTGAAACACACCCCATCAATCTAAGATTGCCACCGCCATATATTAAGTGCATGTTTCTTTCCGCCATAACTCTACATAATTCTTGTGCAGCTTCAACAAATTCTGGTTTAATTCTAGAGCTAGTTCCACAAAACACACAAATATTAATGACTCATCTTCTTGAAGTTGTCTCCATTTTTATTCTCTCTCTTATCCGGATGTGTCGAAGAGAGAAATGATGAGCTGGATTTATAGATCTTGAAAAAGGGTGAGTAATAAATACACTAGTACCTGTAAATGACAATTGTCGATAAAATAGATCGTGAAAGTAAAAAAGTTTAGATACTGTCGGCAAAAGTAAAGGAAATCAAAACAGTAAATTAAAGTAAATCAAAACAGTAATTTAAAGTAAAGGAAATCAAAGCAATAAATTTAAAAGAATATGTACTGGTAGTTGTGATTGTGGCTCACATCTTCCTCTGGTTTTACGTCAAGTAATGGCTTGAACGCCCTCTATGGGTCGGGGATAGGCTTCCCATCCAATTTTCTTATAAATTGGCAAACATGGTATGTTAAAGTCAGATTCCTGATACTGTATTGTTATCTTTCTTTTTGAAATTATGTATGCAAATTGTGAATTACTCGATGAACATGTCCACTAGGTTGCATCTCAAGTGTCAATGATTTATCATCTAAAGACTCCTTACTCAAGCCATCTCTAATGAATTGAATTTTATCTTCGCGATTATTAGACACAATTCCTAAAGAATGACAACGAGTGTTGCACGTCTAGCGTGCACATTTATAACAAACACCTAATTATTTAACTCTTCATTTTTTAATATATTTGTTTTTCCCTAAAACCAGACATGTAAGAAATGAAAGAGTCAGATGAATCACCTGCCAAGCAAACATTTTCTTTAATTACCCAACGAATATCACTAGGAATACCATAGATCATAAGAAGCCTCATTCTTTCGGTGCGTGCTTTGTAAATTTTCATTATAGCATTTTAAGGGAGAGAATGAAAATCTCTATGGAGTTTTGCAAGAGTTTGTTCCATATCTTGATGGCTCCAGTCTATAGGTATTTTTCCTTCTTGATCGCTTATGAGAGAGGAAGAAATTTCCACATGATAGGTTTGTTCATCTCCAAGAGATGCTTACTTCAATTCTTCTGGAAAAGTCTTCAATTCTAAATTGGGTGCTTCCTTATGTTTTTCTTCTTCCAGTGTTTCTAACTCCTCAGATTTTACTTCTCTCTATCATTTTCCAGTACATGTGTAGAATCAGGTAAAAAATCATTAGGAGTATCTGAATCTAAATGAGTACTTGATTCAATAAAATTAGCAGTAAAAATTTTCATGGGATCAGATAAACTCCCCTGAATATATTCATCCACAATTGGTTCAATTGGTTCTATGCTCTCGTCTTCACTGTCCTCATCTTATGGTTGTTTGCACATGTTAAAAACATTAAGCTTCAATGTCATATTGCCAAAGGAGAAATTCATGATTTCCATTCCTGTAATTAATTAAAATATTAGTTTCTGCTAAAAATGGACGACCAAGTATTACAGGAATTGGCTTATAAGTGTTAGCTATAGGTTGTGTTTCCAAGACAATAAAATCCACAGGATATATGAATTTATCGACTTATATTAACACGTCTTCCAAAATTCCTTTCAGTATCTTGACTGATCTATCGACAAGTAAAAAAAATTTTGAGGTTGGTTTTAACTCATCAATATTAAGTTGTTGGTAAACCAAAAATGGAAGAAAATTGACACTAGGTCGAAGATCAAGCAGAGCATGTTCAATTTTTTGATTTCCAATAATACATGAAATAGTAGGACAACCAGGGTCTTTGTATTTTAATGCATTATTGGTTGAGAGAATGGAACTTACTTGTTCAGCTAGAAAAGATTTCTTTATTACCTAATGTTTCCTTTTAACGGTGCACAAGTCTTTCAGAAATTTCGCATAAGATGATATATGTTGAATGATATCTAACAAAGGAATATTGACATTTACCTGTTTGAATATCTCGTATATCTCTTGGGAGTGGTTAAATTTCTTCGTTTTTAATACTTGGGGAAATGGAGGTGTATGAGAAAAATTATTATCATCAACGATGGGTAATGGTTCATCAACCCCTTCCTTACCTTCTGAATCTGATTTATTTTCAGCTTCATGAGTTTCAAGAATAGGTATGTGGATGACCTTACCACTGCGGAGAGTAATAACAGATTTGACATGGTCTATATATTGACTTCCAGAACTACCCTCGTGAGGGTTTTGTTGACTCTTGGGTTTGGCTATGGTTGTGCAGAAAACTTTCCTTTCTCATTAATGGACAATACATATGTGATTTTAGAGAAAGTATCTTTCAGATCAATCAATGTTTGCACATTTTGGTTATTGATGACTTCTTGTTTCTCAATGAATGCATGCAAGGTATCCTCAAGGGTTTTCCTAGGTGGTGGGACATATGGTGCATAATCCTGGTGTAGGCACTGCATTTTTGCATATAAGTCCCTATGATGAGTCTCATTTGGAGACACTACCTTTTAAGTCACGGAAGTCGCGGGAAACAGACGTCGGAAGGGGAAATTCAGAATAGGCATGTCATCAGATTCATTTCACAAATTCACTGTTTTCGTTCGTGCTGCGTTCGTTACTTCGTTCGAATGTCAAACAGATTGCGGGCGTTCGTGTAGCGTTCGAAGAGGCGTTCGAATGGTGTCGGTATTTTTGGTTTTGCTGCTAGCCTCATACCCAAGCCCAATTAGCCCACCAAAGCCCATAAACACATCCAAATTAATAAAACACATATTTAACACATGGTGAAATTAAATAAAATCTAAAAATCACATACCAAATTAAAATAAATATCAAATAAAATCATGCCTAATTAAAATCAATCAACAAATATTATATGCATAAACAAAACAAATTAAATATATCATATTCCTAATCTAGCCAAGACATGTCCCCCAATCAAATATTAGACTTTCCTTGTGAGACACCAATTGATTCCTTCATTTTCAAACAAGGAGAAACCCTAGCTCTTTGCCTATAAAAGAAACCCAAAACCAAGACACTTCCCCCCCGAGCATATTGAAAAAACCACAAAAATTCTACAAGGCATTGACACCCTAGCTCATTCACACAGAAAACTCCTAGTTCATTCACACAAGAAACACCCAAGCTCATTGACACAACTCTTCCACATTCTCAATAACCGAAAATCACAAACCAAAGAACCCCCATTGCCTTGACCAAAACACATCCCGAATAGCCCCTTTACCTCATCAAAACAGCCCCTTTACCACACCAAAACAGTCCCCAAACCACACCATAACAGCAACCCAAATCACACCCAAAACAGTCCCCAAATACACCAAGAACAGTAGCCTAAACACAGCAAAAGTAGTGACCAGAAAACGTCACCGAAAGAATAGCGAAATACAGTAAAAACAGTAGTAAAACAGGGAGAACGACAACTCAAAACAGTGAGACAACGAACGAGAGCAGTGAACCAGTGAACCGGAGGAGTTGCGGAGTGTTAGCCCTTCCGACGATCGTGTACCGTACATCCGAGAGGTGATTTAAAAGGTTAGACCTGAGGGCACTTTTTCTATTTATTGTCATTCATTTTTTAATTGTTTTATTCGTATGAGAGTCGTTTGTGGATGCATGTTGTGGTTTTGAATAAAATGGAAAATGTGTCGCCTCATGTGGTATATAGGATGAAAACCCGGACATAAATTTCATAGCTGATTCTGAATGGACGGTAGTATGATCTGTACTCGGGATAAAACTCCACGTACCACTTGAGTAAACGGTGCATATTTCGTTTTATGTTGTTGTGATTTTTTTACTATTCGCTACTTGATTTCTGCATGTTATTGGTTTATGTAATGATGAGATAAAGCTCATGGGCTTAGTAAGTGCGATTAAAGGTCCTCTATTTTGAGAGGTTGAAATCCTTTACCACGATGCTTTGCCGCGCCGGATGATGTATATTCGGTTGAATGTGAGATATGTTCAATCGGGTATACAAAGTCCGATATTGTTGTCTTTATTTCTTATATGCATCGTGTTATTAGCGAATGGGCTTAGTAAGTGCGATTAAAGGTCCTCTAGTTTGAGAGGTTAAAATCCTTTACCACGATGTTTTGCCGCGCCGGATAATGTCTATTCGATTGGATGTGAAATATGTTCAATCGGATACACGAAGTCCGATATCATTGTCTTCACTTTTTTATATAAGTATTGTGTTGTTTGAGCATGGGATTAGTAGTTGGATTAAATGTCCTCTATTTTGAGAGGTTAAAGAACCTTTACCACGATACTTCGCCATGCCTTTTAGCCCGTTATCATTGATTAGGAGTCATCTATTCATCCGTTCACATTTGTGTCATGTTGTTGACTGTATTTTGGGGGTCACTGCTGTAACCCCGTTCGAACGCGTTTCCGAACGCCATACGAACGTGAGCATTCTGTTTCATTTCCGTTCGAACGCGTTTACGAACGCTACTCGAACGTGAACCTTTTATTTTCCATTCAAACGCATTTACGAACGCTACTCGAATGTACATGCATTTATTTCGTTAGGTCTGGTTCCGTTCGAACGCGTTATCAAACGCCACACGAACAAGAACCTTCTATTTACCGTTCGAACGCGTTTACGAACGCTACACGAATGCGCACCCACTGAACTGAGTCATTTTCATCAGATTTCATGCATAATTGTCCCTAGTACTTATCATTTTGTATTACGAACCTGATTGTTTCTCTGTAATATGCATGCTTGTATAATTATTGCATTTTTGCGCTTCCATGATTATCAATGCAATGTTTTTGTGAAATTATGCGTTTGCCATCATTCTGATTCAATTTTATGCATGCTTGTATGATCATTGTTTGCTCGCGTTTCCGTATCCATGAATATAATGTGCTTATGAATTTGCATGCTTACCGTATTTCAATTTACATTTATGCATGCAAATTCGGACATAGATTATATGCAAATAGGTTGTATGCAAATATGAAAATGTGTTACATGTGAACTTAGATGAACCTTTGATTTATGCATGCGAACTTGGAAATAGATTATCCTTGGAAATATGTTGCTTAGGTTTGGTTAGATTATTGCACAAATCATTTTATTACAAGTGACATAAGTAAGGGACCATTCTGAACCCAACGGTTTGAGGTCTTCCCTTGCGAGGGGTAAGTGCCGCCTTAAATCTCATTTTCCCGGTTCACACCGGGTGGCGACTCCATTATTCTCCGGTTTAGTCCCCCGCGGGCTATTATGTACTCCCAACCGGGCCACGAGCCCGGAACAGCATGCGTAGCCCAGTTTCTGTTTTCCCACACCTGGGAATTTCGAAAATTCTGGTGTATCTGTGGAGGTTGTTGCGATGGTTGTACTTGGTTATCATTCCTCCAATTGAAGTTTGGATGGTTTCTCCAACCAGAATTGTAGGTTTGGGAGTATGAGTTTGGATTTGGTTTATTGAGAGTGTTTATAGAACTGACTTGGCCATGAAGGCATTCTTGCAGAGCTGGCAAGGTTGGGCAAACTTGTGTGACATGTTCATTTGAATTACAGATTTGACACGTGACTTTTTGAACTGACTTGACATGATCACTCTTCCTTATTTCTAATGCCTCAACTTTTTTAGCTAGAGATGCATACTTAGCAGAAAAGTCATGGTCTTCCCTAAGGTTAAACATACCTCTACCAGATGAATGTGGTTTTATAGACGACTCATAAGTGCCAACTGTGTCCCATTGTTGTGCATTATTTGCTATGTGTTCTAGGTAATCTTGTGTATTTTCGGGATTTTTATCCCTAAACTCATCATTACACATCATTTCAACCACTTGTCTACCTTGGGGGTAAAAGGTGGATGACACCTGACTTAAAATTGAAACGAGCTGTATCTGGGGGAAAAACAATGCAAGATGATGATCCTGTCCTAGCGGGATTCATGAATTGTCTGAGTATCCTATGATAATTAAGATTGTCATGCCGAGACTCGTTTTCTTCCTGATCAACTGGGTTTTCAACTCGGGCAGATGGATTTTCATTTTGGTTCTCGGCCATTTTGACTGACGATGAAGGTGATGGAGACTCTCTATTTAATCTACTGCTAGATGATTGAGATCAGTGTTTCATGCAACTTAAATGCAAACTATATGTTAAAATTTAAAAATACAAATACAATACTTAGAAAAAGAAAATAATAAACAAGTGGAAAAAAATAAATTAAATGCAGAAAATATAACCACAAAAAAAAATAAAGAAAAGAAAAGAAGGAAAAAAATTAATTACAACGATTATTCTATCTACTAAATTTCACTCCCCGACAACGATGTCAAAAACTTGACACGCTCAAAAAATGGTTCTTTACTCCCAAGTATAAGAGTATTGAAGTAATAAAATAACCCGGTAAGTCTGGGATCAATCCACAGGGAATAAATTTAATAGGATAAAATAATAATTTGAGTGAAAAGAAAAAGATTGAATTTTTTTGAAGTGATTGTAAATTTTTAAATTGAACTGCAATAATAAAATAAAATGTTGGGGTTAGGGGATCCATTTTTATTATTTCAAATTTAGAAATCTTACTTTCTATAATATATAAATTGTCACTATTACCCAATTAATTTATTTCAGGAATTAATTATGCCAAAACAAATAAAACCAGCCATAAAGGCGGTGATAACTTTTATCTATAACAAGTCCAGTTAGGTACTCAATTATGCCAAATAAATAAAACCAGTCATATAGGCGATAACAAAGTTTGTCAATAGTTAAACCATAATTAAATTAAATATTCATCATTAGATTACAATTTATATATTATAATATAAGTGAGATTAATCTATATTTTCATATTAAAAGTTTATCTCTTTACCCCAGCAAAAAGAAATTAACTACTCATAATTTGAATAAAAACACACATAATTTTATTAATAAAAAAAATTTACAAGAAAGTTTTTTAAAAAACCACACAAGATACTCTCCCTAATTCTACAGAGAATTCAGAGAAAGCATGAGAAATGAGAGCTGAGCATCCTCTAATTTATAGAGGATGCTCGGCTCATTTGCAAACAATTGCAGCCTGTAATTGTTGACAATTGTAAGCTACAATTATCAGCAACTATAGGAGCAATTGTAGGTGGAGGGAACATCCACCGAAAGGTAGAGGTGACCCTCCACCAAATATTTTTTTTCTTGTGTTGTTTACTTTAATAATTATATATAATACACTTTGGATTTTTATAAAAACCTCTGAATTAGAAAATCTTGTCAACAATAAAGTTGTAGATCTTTCACTTTTTTCATCTGGAAATGGAATCACCTCAATTCGATATTGGAGTAAAAGTTATGGCCAAAATATGAAAATTGTGCAGGGTTGGAATTTCTTAATTTGTACACTGTTAGAACGCCTTTTCAAGTTTTTGACCTCCAAAATCTAAATGTCGTGTCTATTTTTTTAGTTATGCATCCAAAGTATTATTTAACCTACATAAGAAAAAAAATCACAAGAAAAATATATAAACATAAATTTAATTAATATGCTAAATTAAGGGGATTAATAAAACTACAAGTGTAAAATGATTAATTTTTCTTTTAATAAATGTGCACTTTTTGTATTCATCGGATATACAATGGGATAGCCGGAGCTACGAGGGAATTATCCCTCCCCGTTAACGGCATACCTGAGGATACATAATGGGATAGCCGGAGCTACGGGGGAATTGTCCCTTCCCGTTAACAACATACCCGCACAATGGGATAGCCGGAGCTACGGGAGAATTATCTCTCCCCGTTAACGGCATACCCGAGGATACACAATGGGATAGCCGGAGCTACGGGGGGGATTGTCCCTCCCCATTAAAGGCATATCAGAGGATACACAATGGGATAGCCGGAGCAACTAGTGGATTTTCCCTACCCATTAACGGCATACCGGAGGATACACAATGAGATAGCCAGAGCTACGAGGGAATTTTCCCTCCTCGTTAATGACATACCCGAGGATACACAATGGGATAGCCGGAGCTACGAGGGAATTATCCCTCCTCGTTAACGGCATACCCGAGGATACATAATGGGATAGTTGGAGCTACGGGGGATTGTCCCTCCCCGTTAACGGCATATCAAATGATACATAATGGGATAGCCGGAGCTACAGGGGGATTGTCCTCCCCATTAATGGCATACCAGAGGATACACAATAGGATAGCCGGAGCTACGGTGGAATTTTCCCTCCCCATTAACAGCATACCCGATGATATAGAATGAGATAGCCAGAGCTACGAGGGGATTGCCCCTCCCCATTAATGGCATATCCAAAGTTACACACGCCACGGAGGCTTGTGCGCTTAAGCTCCTCAAAATTACAAGTTATTGGCTGGTGATGCTTCGCCCCGGGGGTTTGATAATGACACCATGGATTGGTATTCCACGGGTGGTTTGTGCTTTTCCCACATGTCCTTCACTCATTCATGTATCTCGATCACGAGCATCTCCCAAAATATTTAAACATGCCTTTCCCATCCAAATAATAAAAAAGCATTATGAAACAAATTTTTATTTAAATAGGAAAGTCTTATTTATATTCAGAGGGTCTACTGCTGACCGGTGCAATCACACGCGTATAACGCAAGCGCACGTATCGTTCAAGTAGTATAAAAATATCGATCCCATGAGGACTTAATTCCTACTATTGTTATTAATTGTTGATTCTATTTATTTACATGTATCTAATTAGAGGGAGAAGAGAATGATTGCTTGATTGGTTGGTTGAATGTGGATTTGCTAAATAAATAAATAAATAAAAATACAAAAGAAAATACTAAGGAAAATAACAAAAGACACAAAATACATAGGGTAGTGACTCCACACTATATTATTCTAAAGATGAATTGATTCTCTTATATATGTGTAATAAATTAATTTGCTAACCTGGAACATGAAGTTATGCAAAAGCCTCTGACGATGGTCAGACGCAAATACCCAGTGTAACTCAATTAATCATATGTATATGTTAACCAAATTATCTATTATGGCTACCCATACCCGACAAGTATATTCCTATCCAGTAAGGAAATCTATTAAAGGGTTATCTATCATCAAGGAAGATCGTGAGCTATTGAATCTAAGGCTGAAACTTAAAATCCATTTTCCAAGTTCATTTTAAGTTTACCACATCAATCTTATTGGTGATCAGGCAACAAGAAGAATTAAGCTTAAGACTCAATAAACAAACTAAAGAATTACCCATAATATAATTAAATCAATTATTAAGCATGTTAATATTGTGTTTCATCACTTCCCTAGAATAAAAATAAAATGATGGGGGGTTAAATGATCCACTTTTAGAAATCTCAAATTATTATAATATGGAAATTTCCAGTATTACCCAATTAAGTTGAACCAGGCATAAAGGCGGTGTTTTTATTATCAATAAATTAGCCATATAGGCGGTAATCATCTGTCACCTAAAGACCGTCATATAAGTGGTGTCGCATTATGTTACATAATTAAAACCAGCCATTAATGCGGTATCAACTTTTAATCCATATTATTAAATTACAATTTCCATATTATAATTAGAGTGAGATTGATCTACTTTACTATTTCTAATTTAGAAATCTCTCTTATTATAATATATAAAATTTGTGTGATAATTACCAACCGACCAATATGGCGGTATCCTGATTAAGTCAAATTTATAATTAATTACCAACTGACCAATATGGCGGTATCCAATTTAGTCAGGTTAAAACCAATTTATAAATAATTACCAACTGGCCAATATAGTGGTATCCTCATTAAGTCAGCTTTTAACTAGTTTATATATTATAATTAAGGGAGATTAATCTAAATTATAAAAGTAAAAAGCTTCACCCTTCCCCAACAGTAAATTAACTACTGAACATAAAGGAAATAAAAAGAAAATAAATAAAAATAATTACTGAAAGTAAAAGTGCTTAATTAAAATTACTGAAAGTAAAGTGCTGAAAAGTAAAAATACTCAAAGTAAAGTACTGAAAGTAAAAGTGCAGAAAAGTAAAAGTGCTGAAAGTAAAATACTGAAAGTAAAAATGTTGAAAAGTAAAATACTGAAAGTAAAAATATTGAAATTAAAAATAAAAATACATAATTTAAATAATAAAAATATTTAAAAAATAGATGCAATCCTTTTAAAGCCTATAAAGACCCAAAGGAAAGCACACCAAATGAAATGAAATCGTCCTGAATTTAGAGGGAAAAATTGGCTTAGCGCGTCGCGACGCGTGGCCATTACGAGTCGTGACGCGCCACATGTCGCACGAAGATTGGCTGTTTTGATTCTTATCTAATGACGTGGCGATAAGGAATCTGTTGGCCCCAATAGAATGCTGACACATGGCACTTTGGATGATTAACTCAATAATTGCGATGACGTGGCGATGTGGATTGTCGGCAGCATGTGATGGTGACACGTGGCGCATTGTGATTTATTGATGATGACATGGCAGACACGTGGCACAATGATTTGGTAAGCTGCTGACGTGGCGATGGCGTGGCGGACACGTGGATGACACGTGGCTGATAATGACTGTCGGCACATATGATGGTGACATGTGGCAGTGCGCACGTTAATAAATTGGCTGTGATGTTGACACATGGCACGGTGGACGTTACCAGAATCCAGCGTACGTTAGCAAGATACGGCGCACGTTAGCAAGATACGTCGCACGTTAGCAAGATCAAACTTCTCAGATTCTGACACATGTCCCCGGTGCATATTACAAAGCTCCCGGCGCACGTTAGCGGTCGCGGCGCAGACTGCGCGTCGCGATGCGCCAAATTAACATTTTGCCTTTTTTGTCATTTTTCACTGTCTTGGCCCTGAATCACCTTCAGAGAGTCCTCAAACTTTATTTATCTACAAAATAACACAAAACACATCAAAATATTCACAAAACTCAAGAAACTATACAAAATATTAGGTCAAATGAGTGGGAAATAGTGATACATTTACCACTCATCACACCCCCAAACTTAACATTTTGCTAGTCCGAGAACAAAACATCGAAATAAAATAGCATAAACATCTTTAAAATAAAAATTAAGCTAAGCCACTTTCGTAGGGATCACGGTTGCATTTAGCGTATGGAACAAGCCTTTAAACCCCTAGGTGTCCCTAGTAGACGATTTTTAGTCTCGTGAGGGCTTACAGTAACGATACCCACAAATATTTTGATAAAAGTAAAAAGATAGTAAAACTAATGCACACAAAAGCAAAAAGACAAGAGAAAAGAGAATAAAGACATTAGTGATTAAACATGTGAAACTTCTAATCCAAGTTAATAGTTGTTCTGTTTCTTTCTAAATTACTGAATAAGTAAATTTTCCGATTATTTTTACCATTCTTCATATACACAACTGACAAAATATTAATCAACTCATTTTTGCAATAGTCATAGGTATAGTTGAAAAGAGAGTAATATTTTTGTCCTAAAGTTATATCAGAATTCACACCTTTTTTAAGCAATGGAATATTTTTTTCTGATTTTTCTGATTTTTTTTTTAGATATTTGATTTTTGATTTATTTATTTATATACAATATCTTTCATCTATGTAGCGAGGTTTGGGCCAGTGGCTCCCAAATCAGTTGTTTTTAGGGCACTAGGTGTTAAGACACCCCTACAGACTTAATTACTCAGACTTCAGATATAAATATATTTTTTTGCAACATCTTCGATCCATGTAGCGAGTGTTGGGCCAGTGGCTCCCAAACCAGTTGGTTTTAGGGCACTAGGTGTTAAAACACCCCTACAGACTTAATAACTAGGATCTCAGACCTTTTTTTTTATCCCATCGTTTTTTTTAGATGCTTCCTCCAATTCAACTAGAGCATTGAATATTACAAACTTTTCCATTACTTCTCATGTCCGTATATTACTATGTATGTTGATAATATCTGTCAACTGAGCATATGAATATTCATTTTAATCAGTTTTATGGAGAATTCCCAAATTAAATAATTCAAAATGAAATAAACAAAAATAAACTTGTTTCGAAATAGGTTGAGATACATCTCAGGAGTGGAATGTCCTTACTCGGCTATCTCTTATACCAATTTCACCTGATTAACCAAGTTAAAAACACAAAAACACAAATTATTTTTTTGATTTTTGTTAAAAATTTTCAATTTATTTTTCAAAAATTTGACTAAAATAACAAAAATAAAAAACAAGATACTAGTCAACTATTCCCCTCCCCCAAACCTAAATGAGACATTGTCCCCAATGTCTTAAAAAGTAGAAGAATAACTTAGAAAACAGTACCTGATTAGCTGAAATTCTACATCTAAATGAAAAGTTAAAGATTAAGATCCAGATTTATTTGACGCTTCTTACGATCATTATCAGACCAGTTAATCTTGGAAAGGATGGGGTCAATTTGTGGTTCAAAGGCTAAGATTTGGTCAATTAAATCTGGGACAGTTCTGGCAGTAAAAAGGAGTTCTTTTACAGGTTTTGACACGAACCCATTTCTCCGGGCATCCTCAAGAACACACACAAAGAAAATCATAAAATCCATCAGCATTAAATAGTCTAATTGGTTTCTGGTGTATGTTCAGGATCGCCAAAGATAGTACTGTAAAAATTTCCTCCATCGTACCCAAGCCTCCTAGTAAAGCAATAAAAGCATCATCACAGTTAATCATTTCCACCAGTCGTTCAGACATACCTGGCACGATCAGTTCTTCTCTATTTGATGGTCCAATAAGATTCGCCTCTACCAAAGGTTTTGGGATGATTCCCAAGACTTGACTGCCTCCTTCCTGTACGGCCTTTGAAACGATCCCCATTAGTCCAAGATTGCCACCGCCATATACTAGGTGCATATTCCTTTCAGCAATGACTCGACCCAATTCCTGTGCTGCTGCTACGTATTGTGGCTTAGTACCAACACTAGTACCACAAAAGGCACATATATTTACAACTCGTCTTCTGGAAGTGGCTTCCATTTTTATGTATTTCTTTCTCAGCTCTGGATTCCTTCAAAAGTGCAATGATGAGTTGAATTTATAGTACCTGAAAAGGGTGAGTAATAATAGCACAAGTATCTTCCAAAGTACGATTGTTAGCAAAACAATAAAAGAAATCGTGAAAGGTCAAAAAGTCTGGATCCTATCGGGGAAAATAAAAGAAAATAACCAAAGAAAAGCAAATCAAGCAATTATTAAGGCAACATAATTGTGTACGCAATACGCCACTCGCTTGGTATTTAAATTCATTAGGATGCGTCTCAAGAATTCATTTTTTACTCAGCCATCACTAATGAGTTAGCTCTTATCTTTGTGATTGCCAAACATCATTCCTTCATGTTTTGTTTTTCCTTAAATGCTCTGTTTGTAATTTTCCCTACAAAAATAACACACAAAATTAAAAACTCTACATCATGTATACACAAAATATGAAAACAAAAATTATAAAAAATTACATGGGTTGCCTCCCTGCTAGCGCTAAATTTTTCATCTTCAGCCAGACATGACTGAAATCCATCTGTCAATGAGGTTTCAGCGTGGTTTTGGATGTCTCATTAAAGACGATCCCGTGAGCGTTGCTTTTGAAGGGTCTCTTCCACCGGTAAGGTGGCAAAAAGAATTTTGTCTCATTCTGTGCTTGTGACACCTTTTTGATCTTTGTCGCTCCAGTGGTTCCTGAAAAGAAAGAAAGAAAATAATGAGGTCTCGTATGGTGCTTGACTTGGAATGGAAATTTGATTATGTCAAGCTTCTAGGCGATATCTTTGATTTGTACTCCCCAAAACAATGATGTTTCTCATGAATGCTCAAGATCTTTAATTTGCTCCTCCATTTGCTCTACTTGTTGCTCCACATTTTATTCACATATGTATTTTAGGATTTCTTCATTCAGCTCTTCATCTGTCATCTGTGAAATGTCTGATCCATAAATGTCAACCTGAGGATGTAAATATATGTCTGATTTTAGGTCTTTATCCTCTGATATGGCTGGCTAAAGTAGCTCTTCTTCATATATCAGTGCAAAACATGCTCCAAGATCTTCATTTTGAGGATGGAAAGTTTCATCCTCACTTTTTGGTGCAGTTGGTACAAACAGCTCTGCTTCTTGATCTTCGTCAGAGTCCGAATAATAAAAATCAAATAGAGACTTTGTTGGTTTGGGCTCCTGAACTGATACCTCTGGTTCTTGATACTACTCAACCTCCTCCACTGTTAAGGTGTCATCATGAACTGCTTGGTACTCGAAGGCTTTGCTAGTGTCATCTGGAAATGCTCATTGAGGTATGTAACACTGGTTTTCTGTTAATTGTCTCGCTTGATATGTCATTCTCTGAATGGTTGCTGTTTGCCTCTGAATACTTTCAAATTGATTTTGGAATGTTTTAAGCATTGTATCCATCATTTCGTCTTGTTTCTTGATCCAATCTCTGAGCATGTCAATCACATGTTCTTCCTCTGATGGTTCTGGTTCTTGATGAAGATCGTAGGTGGATGGTGGATAAGATGGAGAATATGATGGTTCTGTGAAATATGTTGGTTCTTTGTACCTTGAATGATTCTGATAATTCTGCCACCCTGAAAGGTATATGCATTAATCACTCGGGTGGTTACCATCGCATATTTCACATCTCCCCATTGTGTTCTGTTGTGCAAATGTAGTATTGCTTGACATCCAGTGATAATTGTTGGGCTGGACAACAGGCCTCAGAAAACCGGACTGTTGCTCCCTGATTTTGGATGTATCTTCTTCTAGTAAAGATCGTAATCTTTCAATCTCCCAATAAAGATCCATGTCAACCACCTGAAAAATAAAAGAAGAAAAATAAAAATTACAGATAAAAATAAAGAAAATTAGATACAAGTAAATTAGATAGATTCAAATTAATAACTCAAGAAAAATAAGTCCCCGGCAACGGCGCCAAAAACTTGACCGGTGCAATCACACGCGTATAATGCAAGCGCACGTATCGTTCAAGTAGTATAAAAACATCGATCCCACGAAGACTTAATTCCTACTATTGTTATTAATTATTGATTCTATTTATTTACAGGTATCTAACTAGAGGGAGAAGAGAATGATTGCTTGATTGGTTGGTTGAATGTGGATTTGCTAAATAAATAAATAAATAAAAATACAAAAGAAAATACTAAGGAAAATAACAAAAGACACAAAATACCTAGGGTCGTGACTCCACATTATATTATTCTAAAGATGAATTGATTCTCTTATATATGTGTAATAAATTAATTTGCTAACCTGGAACACGAAGTTATGCAAAAGTCTCTGTCAATGGTCAGACGCAAATACCCAGTATAACTCAATTAATCATATGTCTATGTTAACCGAATTATCTGAATTCATTAAGTTCAAGTTCCAATTATGGCTACCCACGCCCGACAGGTATATTCCTATCATGTAAGGAAATCTATTAAAGGGTTATTTATCCTCAAGGAAAATCGTGAGCTATTGAATCTAAGGCTGAAACTTAAAATCCCTTTTCCAAGTTCATTTTAAGTTTACCACATCAATCTTATTAGTGATCAGGCAACAAGAAACATTAAGCTTAAGACTCAATAAACAAATTAAAGAATTACCCATAATATTATTAAATCAATTATTAAGCATGTTAAATTGTGTTTCATCACTTCCCTAGAATAAAAATAAAATGATGGGGTTAGGGGATCCACTTTTAGAAATCTCAAATTATTATAATATGAAAATACCAGTATTACCCAATTAAGTTGAACCAACCATAAAGGCAGTGTTATTATTTATCCATAAACCAACCATATAGGCGGTAATCATCTGTCACCTAAAGACCGTCCTATAAGTGGTGTCACATTATGTTACATAATTAAAACCAGCCATTAAGGCGGTATCAACTTTTAATCCATATTATTAAATTACAATTTCCATATTATAATTAGAGTGAGATTGATCTACCTTTACTATTTCTAATTTAGAAATCTCCTTTATTATAATATATAAAATTTGCGTGATAATTACCAACCGACCAATATGGCGGTATCCTGATTAAGTCAAATTTACAATTAATTACCAAATGACAAATATGGCGGTATCCAATTTAGTCAGGTTAAAACCAATTTATAAATAATTACTAACCGGCCAATATAGCGGTATCATCATTAAGTCAGGTTCTAACTAGTTTATATATTATAATTATGGGAGATTAATCTAAATTATAAAAGTAAAAAGCTTCACCCTTCCCCAACAATAAAATAACTACTGAATATTAAGGAAATAAAAAGAAAATAAATAAAAATAATTACTGAAAGTAAATGTGCATAATTAAAATTACTGAAAGTAATGTGCTTAAAAGTAAAGTACTGAAAGTAAAGTACTGAAAGTAAAAGTGCTGAAAAGTAAAAGTGCTGAAAGTAAAATACTGAAAGTAAAAATGCTGAAAAGTAAAGTACTACATAATTTAAATAATAAAAATATTTACAAAATAGATGCAATCATTTTAAAGCCTATAAAGACCCAAAGGAAAGCACACCAAATGAAATGAAATCGTCCTGAATTTATAGGAAAAAATTGGCTTAGCGCGTCGCGACGCGTGGCCATTGTGCGTCGCGACGTGCCACGTGTCACACGAAGATTGGCTGCTTTGATTCTTATCTGATGATGTGGCGACAAGGAATCTGTTGGCCCCAATAGAATGCTGACACATGGCACTTTGGATGATTAACTCAATAATTGTTCTGGCGTGGTGATGACGTGGCGATGTAGATTGTCGGCAGCATGTGATGGTGACACGTGGCGCATTGTGATTTGTTGATGATGACGTGGAGGACACGTGGCACAATGACTTGGTAAGCTGCTGATGTGGCGATGGCGTGGCGGACACGTGGCTGATGATGATTATCGGCACCATGTGATGGTGACACGTGGCAGTGCGCACGTTAGCAAATTGGCTGTGATGTAGACACGTGGCACGGCGCACGTTTGCAGAATCTGGCGTACGTTAGCAAGATGCGGCGTACTAGCAAAATCAAACTTCTCAGATTCTGACACGTGTCCCCGGCGCATATTAGCAAGCTCCCGGCGCACATTAACGGTCGCGACGTAGACTGCTCGTCGCGATGCGCCAAATTACCATTTGGCCATTTTTGTCCATTTTCACTGTATTGGCCCCGAATCACCTCCAAAGAGTCCTAAAACTTTATTTATCTACAAAATAACATAAAACACATCAAAATATTCACAAAACTCAAGAAATTATACAAAATATTATGTCAAATGAGTGGGAAATAATGATACATTTACCACTCATCAACTGCCCATCTTACAACTCTCTGAGGGTCAATTTAAGAGAGGCTCTATTAAAAATATCCCCTTAGCACCTCAGTATTCCAGGGCTTCTTGAGCCTGATACCGTCTAGCTGCTCCAAACGATAAGTACCCAACCTGATGACTGTCACTAGTGCTGCATCACCCTCATGACCTCATGATCAACATACTCGCTGAGGTAGCTGTTCCCCACCAGGTCCTCCATCTGCTCCTGCAGGTTCTTGCATTCATTCGTGGCATGTCCAATTACCTTATGGTGCAAACAATAAGCACTGTTGTTTCTCTTCTCATTCGGAAAGTTCCTCTGGTCGGGCTCAGTTAATAGACCGTTATCCTGGATCTCCCGAACTATCTGCGCTAGAGACCCGTTGAGGGCGGTATACGGGTCATCCCTAGTAATCTGGAGCTCCTGCTGGGTTGGTCTTGGTCTCTTCCGTTTCTTAGTCATCTACTCCCTTTCTGCCGCGGCCAGGCTCTTACTACTGGCGATATCCTTCCTCATTCGACTAGGCCCTGCCTGCGTCTACTCTCCCGACGCTTTCTCTTCCAACTTTTTAATTCTCTCCATCATAGCCTATATGAAGGCTCGAGTCTCATCCATTTCTATCAGCAAGTTCTCCTTCATTCTCTCAATCCATCTTGCCACCGTGGCCTTTGAAGTAATGTGGTTTCCATCTCCTGCCATCATCTCAACGTGTTTGCTGTTTTTTCGTATTGTGTCCCCACAGACGGCGCCAACTGTTGACGGTTGATTTTAATTCCAGGGGAATCGATAAACTCATTCTTCGAACAATCCTCCATCAACTGTGAATTTGTTTGGTTTGGGGACCACATACAAACTTAGCAAGAGATGAGAAAGTACACAGATAAAACAGAAGGTTTAACGTGGTTCGGCGGAATGGATCCAACCTACATCCATGGGCACAAGGGAAAATGAAGCTTTTATAACGTGATCGGGTATGACCGACCTGACTATCTCTCGAGCTCGTCCGACCGACCTCTTACAAGCCCGCTCTTACACTTAAGCTTTTTGCTCTCTATTTTACAAGTTATGTGATAAAATTAGCTAACCCTTTACAATGAATTCCGAATCCGTTTATATACTAGGGAAAATTCTACCGTTACACTAATCTCATGACGTCAGCCATGTGAATCTACCATTAATGCGATGGCTCTCTTCCCCAACTGCTCTGCTGAAAGTAGCTCTGCCACCTGAAATCTCTACTTTCTACCGTCTATATCTCATTAAACCATGGTACTTTTGGCCACTGTTACACGCCACCTAGCAAAATCAGCCTGTAACCTATCAACTCTCGTGTGATAGTGTGTGTTAGAAGATAAGCCAGTGACCTGCTCTGGTCACGTAAGACCTCTTTGGAAGGTGCAAGTCCTCTTACAGGGCTTACGTCATCTTGAGTTGATCATAAGCTACTACCCCGACCCGCCAAACCAGGTCGGGCAAATGAAACGACATCTTGTCATGTTGAGCCACCAGGTCAGGTCGGTCCTTAAGCCTTACTTCCCATTCGCTTCTCTGAACATCTTCTCATCAGGTTGAGTATGATCTGCTGAGCCGATCCTCATTCTGCCCTGACCACCTCGGACCTGACCACCTCAGATTCAGGCTCCTCTGTTTGACATCTCATCTTCACAAGGACCTTGGGCCTTTATCTATCAAGTGTAAAATTTACTTTACTCTTCCTTAGGATTCTAATTTCTTGGGGGTCTAAAAACCACCATCAACAATATATATATATGAGTAATGATATAAGATATACATTTTTACTTAAAATTTCTACACTCCTCTCACTATAGCTACAGTGAATTATAGTAACTCACTGTAACTACAGTGAGATGAGTGTAGAAACTTTATGTAAATTTTGGGCAAATGGCAAGTTCGTGGCAGCATGGATCGTCACCAAACATTTTAAACTCATAAAGTCTTCACATTCAAATTTCAAACCGTAAACAATCAACGACTCGTCTACAAAACAAATAAATTCCACAGAGGGACAAAAATGTAAATTTTCTCCGTCAACATGGCCATTTTCCTTCCACCACTCTATAATTGACACCTACAAAATCACCTCTCCCACTCTCCACCCAACATATCTAAAACACGCGCTCTCTCATCCCCCCACGTCCCCACACATGTACTTCCCCATTGGGCCAACCGACGTGTTTAGCCACAACTCACCACGCACTAAAAAATCCAAGCGGGTGGTTTTATTTCCTTAATCGCGCGAGTGCGGCCTATAAAAAAAAAGTTTTTAGATTATTGCTGTCTTTATAAATCGCCGTCCCTTGTTTCTCTCTACGGTGTCTTGATTCGAACACAAAGTAGTCGAGTTAGATTTTCAAGTCGGGCCCTCGCGATTATTTCATTTTTCACTTTCACAGCAGGCAACAGCGTGTTCTTTTTTAATCTTTCCTCTGTCCGTACAATTGCAACGATCAAAATGGCGTTCATTTCATTCATCGGCAGAGTCTTATTCGCGTCGATTTTTCTTCTATCCGCTTGGCAAGAGTAAAGCACTGAACTTGCCTTTTAGATCTGCTCTTTTATTACACTTGAATTTCAAATTTTGTTTCATGTTTTAAAGTTTAGTGCTTGTATTCGAATATTTTATTTCGTTTGGTTGCTGAGAAATGGATGGGAAATTTTGAATCTTTGGCGGTTATGAACTTAAAAGCTAGGTTTTTTTTTTTTTTCGTTTTGAAGGTGTTTTTGATTGGATCTAATAAGAACCAAAGGTTATACTTAATTTTCCAGAAATTTTGCTGTCTAATGAATTGATTTATGAAACAAATACGCTTAAGTAGTTTTATTTGTTTATATTTAAACGGTTGGTTAGAGGCAGTTTGATAAATGGATTTGAGTTTGTCATTCCTTCTGTATTAGTTTTGGTAAATGGCACCTTTATTTTTCTGCATGTTGAATTATTTCTAGATTTACTTGAGATTTAGTTTTTTCGGTTTGTTTGTTGAAATGGGGTTGCTTTGATGGAAAGGAAAAGTAAAAAAAAAGTTGGATTATATAGTTATATCATTACTTCTCAAGGAGGGATGCTTGATTCATTTAACCATAATTTCCTTTCTATTCATGAGGAGTGGAATTAGGAGGATAGGAAAAATGATTCACATTGATTATTGTTTTTCCCTTGCATTTTAAAAGTTGGGATATAAAGTTTTATCCCAATTTATGTGACATGGATGTGACCATTATATGATTCACCTTGCGGCAGTGAGGTGATAAGATAAGTAATCGTTTAATGGATGGTAGTTTGTAATAATGCCACGTTATTATGCCACATCAGTTTGCAAACAAAGTTTAATTTGTTTTCTCCCCTTCTAAATTTTGAATTTCAAGAGATCGACTTCCTTTTTTTCTCCAAAGGTTAATAATATTGGTCCTGATTCTATTATGATTAGTGTTCCCCTAGTTTAAGAAGCTGTATATGCAGGTGGAGAAAGGGTGGATTATTTGGAGAGGCTTATTGTAATTATTGTTCATTGTACACCGTTTTTCATTTCTAACAGAGCAGCCTAGAGGCGTTGTGACTTACAAATACATGGTGTTTGGAAGTTGTGATTGTTAGTTAGGACATAAACTGTTGCATTTTGGGAGCAATGTTCTATTTATTACATGTCATGATGTACGTATTTTTATTGAAATCAGAAGTGAAGAGTTGCTTCTTATTATAAACTTGAGCTTGTATCATAGAATTCATAGCAACAGAGGCTCTATCTTCCCAGTTGTGCTTATTTTCTGAATAATTTTGTTTGTTCCTTCTTATAGGTTCAGTGAATTTGGCGTCAATGGTGGGCCAGCAGCCAAGTCTTTGGAACCTAAGTTCAATGTCCTCTTGAAGCATGTGCTATCTCATACAGGGGTGCAAGTTCCAGATGTTGAAGTGCGAAATGCTTTAACTTTTTTCAATTTAGTTTTTGCAAATTGAAATTATCAATTTTCCACCATAAAGATAACGAAAATCTGAAATTATTACAACACTCTAAAATTATCTAATTTTCACCTGATGTTGTAAAGTAGAATGTAGAATTTTCCATCCAAAGTCATTTTCCTCTTGAAAGCTTGAAAAAATGTATCAATTAAATGATATAAAAAGTTAACAATTTCGGACGTTTGCTATATTTAGGGTGGAAACCAGATAATTTCCTCGTAATTGTTTGATGGACTATAATTTATCATTATGCATTTTCTATCAATTAAATTCATTATCTATTGTTCTTCACAGATTAAGTATTTGGTTGCTGCTGCAATAGCCTTGAAGGGTCTCGGTGGCCTTCTTTTCATCATCGGCAGTTCTCTTGGAGCTTATCTTTTGGTATGTATCATTCATCATATTGTAGCCCCTCTTACTTATAACAGGTATAACAATAAATCATATTGAGTCTACTTTTGTTCTTTGCTGCAGCTTCTGCATCAGGCAGTTGCCACTCCTATATTGTATGACTTCTACAACTATGATGCTGACAAGAAGGAATTTGGCCAAATCTTCTCAAAGTTTACCCAGGTTAGCACTTGAGAGTTTGCCCTTTCCTTTTCCGATATAACTGTTACAGTATGGTTTTTATTTACTCGGTCTGAATCTGATTGAATGAGTTGAGGTGTTGTACTGTTCATTTGTAAACCATTTTTTCCTCCTTTCTTTTTGGCAGAGCTTGGCACTAGTTGGGGCATTGCTATTCTTCATTGGCATGAAGAACTCAATTCCAAGGAGACAACTCAAGAGAAAGGTTCCCAAAACCAAAACAGGTTGAAAAGATATTTGCGTAATACAATGGGCTAGTTGCTAGTTTCATGTTCAGACGTTGCCTGGATGTAGTTCAGGAACTAGTTTTGTATGCTTGTATCATCAGGGTTTCTGTTTTTTCTTTTTCTTTTTTTTTAAAATTATTTATTTTGAATTTAGAAAAAGGTTGTCTACTTCAAGGGTGTGATATTGCTCCTTAACAAGCCAATTTACGGTTATTGAATTTAATTTAAGAGTTTTTATTTTGGTCTGTTAATCATAGTGCATTGCTTTTAACTGTCAAGAGTCTAGTATCTACATTCATCTTCAGTATGTCTTGTAATATCTAGGAGACTTTTCGAGATCTTGATTTTATATTCATAAAAGAGTCAATTGAACTGCCACTACTTGAGGAAAAATGATAAATACACATAAAAATGCACTTGTGCCGATTTAGAAAAAACACAAGTATTTTTCTGTGTATATATATCATCGGAAACTGGCTTTAGAACTTTGCTCTCAGAGACATCAAAGCCCTGCTTTACCTTTTTCTTGCTTTGGGCTTAACTTTGCTCACTGAGAAAGCAAAGTCGTGAACTACATTTTTTCCTGTGGTAATTTACATATACCTCCCCTGAGGTTTGCCATTTGGTTTATCAACAGATGCCAACGGTCGGTCATGCAAAGCAATTAAAAGATATCTTAAACGAGAGTAATTTTGTTTAGTATTATGGTTTCATCTGCGGTAAGATGATAAAATTGTATTTTAGTCCAAATATAAATTTTGAGTACAAATTAACAGGTGGTTTTTTTTTAATATCAACTAAAGTCCTTCGTTGCAATTTTTGACACTGGGTGTATATTTAGGAGTGTTTAAAATCATATTAAAAGTATTTTGTATTTAAAATTTCCTAATAATATGTTTAAAAATATTAGTAGAATAGAATTCCCAAACTAACCCTTTATTGCATTGACCAATGCTCCAGTGGGGGCGGGTTAATATATAATGCTCCTGGTGAAGGAGACGCCGATTGCCGTCGAGTGTTCTGTCTCTTAATCTGAAGCTGTTTTCGTTTGTTCACATTTTTTTTTTGTCATAAAGATTAACATTAACTATGAAGTTAGATTGATGCACGTTAGATAATCAATTTGTTAAGCTGCTAACGTGCACCAGCAGAAAGACCAAAAATTATTTAATAAATTATTATTTTAAAAGTATGAGGGTGAATTTTAGTATTCAAACTCGAGTGTCTACCTAAAATAAATTGCTTGAAAACTACTAAATGAACAAGTATGATTAGGTGAAATTGAGAGCAAAGTTTTGATTTTTTTTTTAAATTGTTATGATTTACAAATTTATAACAAATTGAGGTATATTGAAAATCTAGATATAGAGATTTAAAGAAAAACATAGAGATCTGTCAAGTATATTTTCACAATCAACTTTATTAATAATATACTCCATAATTAATATTGTTGATGGTGATTTTCGAACCCGAGAAGCTTCAAAGTTTGGAGAAGGGTATTAAGGGGATTTCACTTACCAAGGTGTTGTTGGGTTTTCTAGGTCTTCCCAAGATCAAATTAAGCTATGAAATGTGCGAATACAACAAAGTAAAGTTGCGGAATACTCACTTTGATCGGCTTTTGCGATGCGAAGAACACAAAATTCCTTGAAGCTCTCGGCCAAGGTCCCTTTGTGCTCCTTGTGTTGATTCGGCCAAGCCCTTGCATTTGTGCTCCAAGCTCCAAGCTTTGTGAATGATTCCATACTCATGGATGAGTTTCCCTATCACCTTTGAATGACCCCTTTAAGTGCTAGCTTTGGAAATTTTGCCACAAAATTTCCTTGTTCATCATTGTTGTTCTCGGCAAAGAGAAGCAAAAGAGAGAAAAAATGGCTCCAAGGCCGAATAGGAGAGAAGAGAAGAAGATGAGTTAGTTGTTTTTGATTTTCAAAATCTAATACAACTTACACTTTCCAAAAAGTGGTACAAGGCAATTAAAGCCTTTCAACTATTCACATCACTCAAAAGTGACTTACATCACATCACTCAAAGTTGATGTGACTTACATCACAAGAATGACTAATGATGTGACGCGTGATATGACTTGTGGGCCCCACTTGATTCGAAATGCGAGTGGGCCCACAAACACTCCCGGGCTCGGGTTCGCTAATTTCGAATTAACGAATTTTCCGTTGCGACGTAATTAAATCAAATTTAATTAAATAATTATGCCTAGCAAAATTACTATTCACGTCGCTAGCGAATTAATTCTAAATTAACTCGTTCGCCCAAATTAAAATCCAATTTTAATTCCGCGTCGAAATCCAATTTCGTTTAATATATTGAATATATTAATTTATCGATTAATTCCAAATTAATCGTTCTCTCTTTAAATAGAATTTTATCCCAGATAAAATATCTCCGTAATTAATCCTAGATTAATTTTCTCTCTAATAATTAATCCTAGATTAATTATGTCTGAGTCATACGTCATCGGTGAATCTTCGGGAAGCGACCCATGAGATCCATGGATATGCTGACAGTAAATCCGGTCGTCGGACTATCCGAACACGTACGTACTTAGTACTACGTTTTTACCGATTTACAAGACATGGTTGGCTTCTAGCAAAGCATCGTGCCTACCCAATTCTCCAGAAATATTCTTAAAGGAATATGTAATCTATATCAGGCGTAGTATACCTAGTATTGCGTATTGAGATCCAGTATCGGATGTCACGTGCTAGGCCTGAGGCTGGAATTGTGTCTGCCCCGTACGAAGCACATATCAGATCTCTGGTAACTAGTCTCTATAATCGGATAAGCATGACCTAGTCATATTATCCCGATAGCTGCAGAATATAAGAGTACCAGTTCCGTATCCTACGTGACCATCATCTCCATATGACTGAAGTGATACTTCCATCTTGACATCACACCCAATACACTACGATTCTCAATATACCCAGAAGAGGCGTACACAGAACCTGTTAAAGCCCTGGATGACCAAAACCAAAGTATATTGATTGTCGCAAGTATTAGCGATGCAAGTCTCAGGTTAAGACCAAATACAACTACCCTGATTCGGACTCCCAAAGATACATAGTCATGCTACCAATGGGATTCCGAGGGGTCTATCCAGAGCGAAGCTGTTTCCGTACCATTGGTAAACACAACCTCCTATCACACTTGCATAAGTATCCAATACTTAAATATATGAGAACTATGCCGTTATGCTCCCACAACGCGCACAAGTGTAATACTAGTCTATTCCGCATTATCGATGTCCAATCTCGATAATACTACGACTAGGGATGTTTTAATGATTAAACCTTCATTGATTGATACTGTCACATATCTTATCAATTCAGAACTAATCATATGGACTTTTATCATTTATATATCCCGGTAATCCAATTACAAATGATAAAAGAGTAAAATCCTTTGTCACATAGTTAATTTGTACAACAACACCATGTTCTGTACAAATAGTGATGCTATGGGTCATAATTGTCCAACAATCTCCCACTTGGCCTATAGCCAATCACTCAAGTGTCCTACACTTGAACTATGTACGATTCTCTCAAATTTCTGCTAAGAAACTGCTTTCGTCAGCGGACTTGCAAAGTTATCATCTGATGCGATTTATTCGATCATCACATCGCCACGATGTATGATCCGAACGAATCAGATGAATAGTTGAAGTATATACTTGGATAGTTGATGAGACCATTAATTCTTTAGCCTGTGCTGTAGCCTAGCTCAGCTGCTAACAGAACTACTCCTAATCCAATTAGGATTATTAAGATCTAAAGTGCTTCTATTGCTGCCTCAGCTGCAGCAATATTCCGCTTTTGTTGTTTATTCGGCAACAATATTTTGCTTGAAAGATTTACAGCTCACTGTTCCGTTATTGAAGCTATATATAGTCATTTTTATCGGTTAGGAAACTTGCAACGATGAACCCAGTCACTTCAAGTTCTCCTTCTCCATAGCTTAAGAAAGCATCCTTAGTTCATCTAAGATACTTAAGGATGTTCTTAACATCAATCCAGTGACTATCACTTGAATTGGCCCGATTGTGACTCTATATGCTCAAAGCATATGAGACACCAGGTCGCGTACATTTGTTTCAATGTACAAGTTCTCAGAGAGTGCCAACAACCTTTAGATCTATCCTAGTAGATCTTTATTCCTAGAATAAAGGTTTTCTCTCCCAAGAATTCTACGGAGAATTTTCATGAAAGCCAAGCTTTCACCGATTGTATTATGGGAATGTCATTTCCAAGAAATGATATATCATCATTATGTAGGACAGTCATTGTCAGTACGCTCCCACTAACCTCCTTATATACACAAGAATTATTTTCTTTTTGAATTAAATCATATACCATTATGATTACATCAAAATGATAGTTCCAAGAACACAATGCTTGTTTCAATCCAAAAATGGATCAAATAACTTGCAAACCTTGTTTGCTTGTTTAGGTACGACAAAACCGTCAGGATGTTATAAACATCCTCCAAAAGGTTTCCGTTTAGGGAAATCGATTTTGACGTTCAGCTACCATATTTCATAAATGAAACATGCAGCATTAGCAAGCATTATCAAATGGATTTAACCATGGAAACAAGTAAAATTTCGTAATCGACACAATGTTGATAACGATACCTTTTCGCAACAAGCCTAGCTTTGTACGTTTGTATGTTGCCATCCATGTTTGTCTTCCTTGAAGACTTATACAGTACCAATAGGCACAATGCCTTCTGGTACATCAACTAGTGTCAAAACTTGGTTGGTATACATGGAATCCATTTTGGAAATCATGGCACTTTGCCATAATATGGAGTCGATACCTTGTATAAATTCCTCATACGAAGTCGGTTCGTATTCCTCAATAAGATTGACATCTTAATGAGGTGAGATCAGAAACCCATACCTCCTAGGTTGTTTTCTGACTCTCTCCGACTTACGTGGTTCTTGTGTATTCGAAGTTTGTGGTACAGTTTCATCATTGATGATCTGTTTGTGTTCCATTAAGGAATCGGTGTCTGGAACAGTATTACTCCGATTTTCATCGAGTTTTACTTTCCTCTCACTTACCACTGCATATTGGTATTCCTTTTAGGAAAACCGCATGGCGAGCAACAATTACATTGTTCTCTAGTGAGTTGTATAAGTACTATACTTTGGTTTCCCTAGGATAACCTACAAATTAGGTACTTATCCGATTTGGGTTCTAGTTTGGTATCATCCAAACATATGCCCATCATTCCCAAATCTCCAGGAATGAGAAAACCCGGTTTCTTTCCTGTTGATATCTAATATGAAATCTGTCTAACAGATTTTTCATGGAACCTTATTCAAAATAAGTATTTCACTGTTTAATATGTATCCATGTTGGTTTCTATTAAGGTCCCAAGATCAATAATAAGCATGAAAATATTGTGAATAACAATCGAGAAGTTTCGGAATACTTACATCGAGCGGTTGAGCGACACGGAGGCAACAAAAACTTTTTCTTCTCCTCTTCACTGGATTCGGCAGTGGCAGTTTTTGCTCACTGGTTTTGGCTCGGTTTTGGTCCTTTGTCAAGCTCCAAGCTTCGTCGAACGATTCCCGGCTCATGGGTGGACTTCCCTATCACTTTCGCATGTCTCGTAAGTGTGCTAGCACTCAAGAAATTTGCCACAAATTTCCAACTCTTGCTTCCCAAACTCACGGCAGTGAGCTGTGTGCAGAAGAGAGGAAAAACAGCCCCTTGGGCGTGTTTGAGAGAAGAAAGAAGAATGATGAGAGAGTTGTGTGTTTTATTTTTCAAAATGTGTATCTAATACAAATATAATTAAAAAGTCAAATACCTATATAAAATAAAGGTAAATAGCCTTTTAATTAATACAAATACAATATTTTGCTTGAAAGATTTACAGCTCACTGTTCCGTTATTGAAGCTATATAGTACCTTTATAACGACTTATAGTCATTTTTATCGGTTAGGAAACTTGCAACGGTGAACCCAGTCACTTCAAGTTCTCTTTCTCCATAGCTTAAGAAAGCATCCTTAGTTCATCTAAGATACTTAAGGATGTTCTTAACATCAATCCAGTGACTATCACTTGAATTGGCCTGATTGTGACTCCATATGCTCAAAGCATATGAGAAACCAGGTCGCGTACATTTGTTTCAATGTACGAGTTCTCAGAGAGTGCCAACAACCTTTAGATCTATCATAGTAGATCTTTATTCCTAGAACAAAGGTTGTCTCTCCCAAGAATTCTATGGAGAATTTTCATGAAAGCCAAGCTTTCACCGATTGTATTATGGGAATGTCATTTCCAAGAAATGATATATCATCATTATGTAGGACAGTCATTGTCAGTACGCTCCACTAACCTCCTTATATACACAAGAATTATTTTCTTTTTGAATTAAATCATATACCATTATGATTACATCAAAATGATAGTTCCAAGAACACAATGCTTGTTTCAATCCATAAATGGATCAAATAACTTGCAAACCTTGTTTGCTTGTTTAGGTACGACAAAACCGTCAGGATGTTATAAACATCCTCTAAAAGGTTTCCGTTTAGGGAAAGCGATTTTGACGTTCAGCTACCATATTTCATAAATGAAACATGCAGCATTAGCAAGCATTATCCAAATGGATTTAACCATGGAAACAAGTAAAATTCGTAATCGACACAATGTTGATAACGATACCTTTTCGCAACAAGCCTAGCTTTGTACGTTTGTATGTTGCCATCCATGTTTGTCTTCCTTGAAGACTTATACAGTACCAATAGGCACAATGCCTTCTGGTACATCAACTAGTGTCAAAACTTGGTTGGTATACATGGAATCCATTTCAGAAATCATGGCACTTTGCCATAATAGGGAGTCGATACCTTGTATAAATTCCTCATACGAAGTCGGTTCGTATTCCTCAATAAGATTGACATCTTAATGAGGTGAGATCGGAAACCCATACCTCCTAGGTTATTTTCTGACTCTCTCCGACTTACGTGGTTCTTGTGTATTCGAAGTTTGTGGTACAGTTTCATCATTGATGATCTGTTTGTGTTCCATTAAGGAATAGGTGTCTGGAACAGTATTACTCCGATTTTCATCGAGTTTTACTTTCCTCTCACTTACCACTGCATATTCGTATTCCTTTTAGGAAAACCGCATGGCGAGCAACAATTACATTGTTCTCTAGTGAGTTGTATAAGTACTATACTTTGGTTTCCCTAGGATAACCTACAAATTAGGCACTTATCCGATTTGGGTTCTAGTTTGGTATCATCCAAACATATGCCCAGCATTCCCAAATCTCCAGGAATGAGAAAACCCGGTTTCTTTCCTGTTGATATCTAATATGAAATCTGTCTAACAGATTTTTCATGGAACCTTATTCAAAATAAGTATTTCACTGTTTAATATGTATCCATGTTGGTTTCTATTAAGGTCCCAAGATCAATAATAAGCATGAAAACATTGTGAATAACAATCGAGAAGTTTCGGAATACTTACATCGAGCGGTTGAGCGACACAGAGGCAACAAAAACTTTTTCTTCTCCTCTTCACTGCATTCGGCAGTGGCAGTTTCTGCTCACTAGTTTTGGCTCGGTTTTGGTCCTTTGTCAAGCTCCAAGCTTCGTCGAACGATTTCCGGCTCATGGGTGGACTTCCCTATCACTTTCGCATGTCTCGTAAGTGTGCTAGCACTCAAGAAATTTGCCACAAATTTCCAACTCTTGCTTCCCAAACTCACGGCAGTGAGCTGTGTGCAGAAGAGAGGAAAAACAGCCCCTTGGGCGTGTTTGAGAGAAGAAAGAAGAATGATGAGAGAGTTGTGTGTGTTATTTTTCAAAATGTGTAGCTAATACAAATATAATTAAAAAGTCAAATACCTATATAAAATAAAGGTAAATAGCCTTTTAATTAATACAAATACAATATTTTACTTGAAAGATTTACAGCTCACTGTTCCGTTATTGAAGCTATATAGTACCTTTATAACGACTTATAGTCATTTTTATCGGTTAGGAAACTTGCAACGATGAACCCAGTCACTTCAAGTTCTCCTTCTCCATAGCTTAAGAAAGCATCCTTAGTTCATCTAAGATACTTAAGGATGTTCTTAACATCAATCCAGTGACTATCACTTGAATTGGCCCGATTGTGACTCCATATGCTCAAAGCATATGAGACAACAGGTCGCGTACATTTGTTTCAATGTACGAGTTCTCAGAGAGTGCCAACAACCTTTAGATCTATCCTAGTAGATCTTTATTCCTAGAATAAAGGTTGTCTCTCCCAAGAATTCTACGGAGAATTTTCATGAAAGCCAAGCTTTCACCGATTGTATTATGGGAATGTCATTTCCAAGAAATGATATATCATCATTATGTAGGACAGTCATTGTCAGTACGCTCCCACTAACCTCCTTATATACACAAGAATTATTTTCTTTTTGAATTAAATCATATACCATTATGATTACATCAAAATGATAGTTCCAAGAACACAATGCTTGTTTCAATCCATAAATGGATCAAATAACTTGCAAACCTTGTTTGCTTGTTTAGGTACGACAAAACCGTCAGGATGTTATAAACATCCTCCAAAAGGTTTCCGTTTAGGGAAAGCGATTTTGACGTTCAGCTACCATATTTCATAAATGAAACATACAGCATTAGCAAGCATTATCCAAATGGATTTAACCATGGAAACAAGTAAAATGTCGTAATCGACACAATGTTGATAACGATACCTTTTCGCAACAAGCCTAGCTTTGTACGTTTGTATGTTGCCATCCATGTTTGTCTTCCTTGAAGACTTATACAGTACCAATAGGCACAATGCCTTCTGGTACATCAACTAGTGTCAAAACTTGGTTGGTATACATGTAATCCATTTCGGAAATCATGGCACTTTGCCATAATAGGGAGTCGATACCTTGTATAAATTCCTCATACGAAGTCGGTTCGTATTCCTCAATAAGATTGACATCTTAATGAGGTGAGATCAGAAACCCATACCTCCTAGGTTGTTTTCTGACTCTCTCCGACTTACGTGGTTCTTGTGTATTCGAAGTTTGTGGTACAGTTTCATCATTGATGATCTGTTTGTGTTCCATTAAGGAATCGGTGTCTGGAACAGTATTACTCCGATTTTCATCGAGTTTTACTTTCCTCTCACTTACCACTGCATATTGGTATTCCTTTTAGGAAAACCGCATGGCGAGCAACAATTACATTGTTCTCTAGTGAGTTGTATAAGTACTATACTTTGGTTTCCCTAGGATAACCTACAAATTAGGCACTTATCCGATTTGGGTTCTAGTTTGGTATCATCCAAACATATGCCCAGCATTCCCAAATCTCCAGGAATGAGAAAACCCGGTTTCTTTCCTGTTGATATCTAATATGAAATCTGTCTAACAGATTTTTAATGGAACCTTATTCAAAATAAGTATTTCACTGTTTAATATGTATCCATGTTGGTTTCTATTAAGGTCCCAAGATCAATAATAAGCATGAAAACATTGTGAATAACAATCGAGAAGTTTCGGAATACTTACATCGAGCGGTTGAGCGACACGGAGGCAACAAAAACTTTTTCTTCTCCTCTTCACTGCATTCGGCAGTGGCAGTTTCTGCTCACTAGTTTTGGCTCGGTTTTGGTCCTTTGTCAAGCTCCAAGCTTCGTCGAACGATTTCCGGCTCATGGGTGGACTTCCCTATCACTTTCGCATGTCTCGTAAGTGTGCTAGCACTCAAGAAATTTGCCACAAATTTCCAACTCTTGCTTCCCAAACTCACGGCAGTGAGCTGTGTGCAGAAGAGAGGAAAAACAGCCCCTTGGGCGTGTTTGAGAGAAGAAAGAAGAATGATGAGAGAGTTGTGTGTGTTATTTTTCAAAATGTGTATCTAATACAAATATAATTAAAAAGTCAAATACCTATATAAAATAAAGGTAAATAGCCTTTTAATTAATACAACAACTCACATCAACCATCACACTTGAGTGTCAAACACTCAAACATCAACTCACATCAATCAATCAAATCAAGTGACAACTTGTCACATCACTCAAAGTGACATTTGATTTGATGCTTGATGCGACTAGCGATTTGACGCTTGATTTGACTTGCGTGCCGAATTCGAATTCGAAATGCGAATGCGCTCGCAAAAAATCTCGAGCTCGGGTTCGCTAATTCCAAATTAACGAATTTTCCGTTGCGTCGTAATTAAATGATTACGCCTAACGAAATCACTATTCACGTCGCTAACGAATAAATTCTAAATTAATTCGTTCGTCCGAATTAAAATCTTAATTTTAATTCCGCGTCGAAATCCAATTTCATTTAATATATCGAATATATTAGTTTAACCGATTAATTCCAAATTAATCGTC
The DNA here is from genome assembly GCA_019454045.1 of Zanthoxylum bungeanum. Lineage (NCBI taxonomy): Eukaryota > Viridiplantae > Streptophyta > Magnoliopsida > Sapindales > Rutaceae > Zanthoxylum > Zanthoxylum bungeanum. Next base: position 115,950 of record SKCR01029719.1, read on the forward strand.
ATCTCT
>SKCR01029720.1:0-115361 GCA_019454045.1 Zanthoxylum bungeanum
CTTCAATTATTTCTCCCAATCTCACAATGAAATTGTCAACATTATGCATGTTTACTTTGCCCAAAACTTTTACTATAAATTTACAACTACCCAAGCTTTGTTTTTCCATAACAAAACTTGAGAGAGTGATAATCACCACTCAAAAGAAGAAAAAAATGTCCAGTTCTAGTGATGAATGGATCAGGCAATTCTATAACCAAATTAGTAGCATGGATAATGAAGATCATCATCATGTAATAGCTTCTTCAATTTCATTTTCTGATGCCACACTAGTGGCTGAATCTGAAAGCATATTAAGCCCAAAAGGGTTGTGTGTCTCAAAACCAATATCAGTTAGATCAAGAAGATCATCAACAGCTTCAAAGAAGACACCAACAACCACTCTTCTTAATGCAAACACTGAAAATTTTCGAGCCTTGGTGCAACAATTCACTGGCTGTCCCTGTACAAGCTCAAGCTTTTCATTCATTGGAAGCAAAAATAATTGTCCTGTGAACTTAAATTTTGGACTTGCAAATGATCAAGGGTATGCAGCTACTTCTGTGGCAGCAAATTTTGGCAACAGTACTTATTACTTCTGTGATCATTATCACCAGTCTCATCAACAGCAGCAGCAACAAGTTTGGCAAGAGCAGCAAAGTTTGGTGTCATTTGATAATGTTGGCAATGATGCCATTTTTGATACTGCTAGTAATAATTATTGTAACCCTAATGGATTTGCCATGGATAGTGAATGTTCCCTGAGCTTTCCAATGATGATGCCCTCTACAGTGAAAGTAGGAGAAATGATGCTTGCCTCTGGTAAGGAACATACAGTGTTCTCAAAATTCGGCTAGGCGGCCCCTTAGGCGCTAGGCAGCCCTAATCCGTCTCGAATATGGAGAAAATTAGTCATTTAGGCGGTCTGCAGGTCTAGACAGACAGGTAAAAAAAATTATGTTATAGGTATGATATCTGATCCATATCCATTTTTCTATTTTATTTTTATCATAAAATAGCAAATATAAGACACTGACTTGATCAAATAAGACTTGTAGAAATTATTGAATTGATCAGTTAAAATAATTATTATTTGTTGGCGAATTTGTGATTTGAGTGTGATCACTGAATTGATCAGTTAAAATAAATTTTTTTATAGTTCTTTTCAATAATAAACTCATTTGCTTTTGATCATGTATTTCTCACTTGTTTATAGGTTAATCGAAGATATAATGCTATTGTACATTATACAAGATAAGAAAAATGACACAAATATAATTTTTTTCAAATAAAGAAATATGACATAAATATATTTTTTTCCTAATATTCCATTACATAATTACAAAAATAATTATAATTTTTTTGAATAAAATAATAAAACCCCCTAACATCGCCTAGTTCACCTGTAGGCCCACGTGAGCCTTAAGTCCCCAAAGTCCACGCCTCTGTCTTTCCTATTCCAAGTCTTCCACTTTCACCTTTCTACTTTCCCTTTTAATCTTCTCTCACGCTAGGATGCGCATGATAACTTTGGTGTGGCCCACGTTTGTAGTTTGTTTCAAAGTTGCTCTCTCTAATTTGGTCAAAGGCTGAACTTTGCTTTCTTTAATTGCTTCCCACGTCTTCTCTCTCCCATTCTTTCTTTTTATTGTTTCTCTTTTAGTTCCTACAAATAATAACAAATACTTAAATAACAAATACTTTCTAAATTAATATAATAATAAAAATTATAATAAAATGTAAAATATATAAATAAATATTTAACAATAAACCCGAATAAGTGATGTTTCAAAGTACATTTTCATGCACTTATCAAATGCCTAGGCACTCTCACCGCCCGACTAGCGCCTAGCGTTTTTTTAGAACATTGGGAACATATAGACATCGTTGATATAGAATTTGGTGAGCTTATAAGCTAGTGTCTAAATGTTATATCAAACACATAGTTAACGCTAGCTTATACTCTCAAAAAAATATCATCTCACAATATGATATTATTTTTTACCATAACTTATACTCTATGAAAATTCGATTTTAGTATAAGGTTTTGACCCTATGCGGAATTAATCACAATAATTTAAGACAAGTCCTAAATATTGATTCTATGGATTTCCAACAAGCACCCTTAAGTCTAAGCAATTATAATATAAAGCAAAAATATTAAATCAACAATACAAAATCAACACAATAATTTTGGTGACGAATTTGAAAACTCGTGCAAGCAAAAAATCACTCTAGGTATCTAGGCTACCAGCCAAAATCCACTATAAAGAGAAAAGCTTACAGTGATGGTAAAAGACATATGACAATAATTCTGCCGACTCTAATACCTATAAACTGTAAGAACTTGAAGAACTCCCCGAGCCCGCACCCCACCGTCTTCTTCAGAACCTCTGAAATCTCTAAGCGGATCAACTTTGCAAAACGTGACGTCGAAACTCCGACTGCCAATTTTCCTCATTGAGAACTCTGAAGTGTTAGGAAATTAGGTTTGGTTGTTTTGATGGTAAATCAAAGACGGAACTCACCAAAACAAAGAAGACAAGAGAATCAAATGAGTTTTTAAGTGAGAATTAAGAAGGTTGAAAAACTAAGGTGATTTAGGCTTTTAGATATTGTGTTTTCAACACTGGTGAATGTGACTTAATGTTTGTTTATATAGATAGGGCAAGTGCTAGGGTTTCCTCATGCAAAACAGGCTTAAAAATGCACGAGCGTTCGAACGCCATAAGAACGCGTGTCGAACGCGCGCTATTCTGCAAACTCGTTCGAACATTGTATCGAACGCACCACGAATGCAAACTCACTGGAAGGTTTCGTTCGAACGAAAAGATGAACACACTATTACGGTAACCTTGTTCCAAGTTTCATTCGAACCTAAATACGAATGTGACACTAACGTCACTCGTTCGAACGTAAGCACAAACACAAATCTGATTCATGCTCAATCTGTAGAATACTAGTCCAATTGCTCCAAGTTCTTCAAGACTTATTACAACTGAATTGAACTTATTTTATTACGGATATTGCCAACAAATATGGAACTAACAATCTTCCCCTTTAGCATTCCGTGACAAAACTACTACCTAATACAACGACTACGGTAAAAGACTCAAAAAGAAAAATAGCCAACTGCCAACCATCAAGACAGTGACTTATTACAATACTACTCGATCTAATACCTAACCAAATAGTTGAAATCGATGTCACCTTAGCCATTTATCTGCTTACCTGAAACATCCACAAACAATAATATACCATGAAAACACATGAAATATAAAGAAAAGATGAAGCAGATAAAACTCATAAGACTCTCATGTATGAACAAGTAGACAAGTAGATATCCTACTCCCCCTTAATTCTAATCTCCCTAAAACAGAGATATAAAAAAAATGGATATACTACTCCCATACTCTCCATAACTCTACTCCCCATTTTTTGTCACGAAATGACAATGGGTAAATGGATGACATATGCAAGAGAATATGCAAACATAATTTACTCCCCCTCACTAACAACCTTACTCAGTTAGCAAAAATAACATATGAGAAGTGAACACTCATAAATATACAAAACAAAATGGTATGCAATGACATAAAGCACACACAAGCACCCAATGAGTTAAAGAAACAATAAGTCAAAAATGACTCAAAACGACACTTTAAGCAAGTACAATGATACCCAATCAGTATTCAGCAGTTTATGACAAGAAATAATATGCATCACTTTAGATTTTGCTAAATACTACTCGCATGCATATGACATAGACACCAAAGCATAGCAAGCACTTGCGTGAAAAATAAGTGCACAATAAATCAAGGCTTAAAATCTTATTTTATGAGTGGGACACAGCCAAATAAATCAATCTCTTGACATACCAAGTCCACAAAATATGTGTTCAAACTCAGCACCAATAGGACATGAAAATAAACAATATTATTTGCATGCTATAATATTCTCCCCCTAAATATGATGAGCTCATAAATAAAAACTCTTTCGAGAGAAAGATTTTTGCCCTTATCTTTTAAATTTGACTCTTTGGCTATTTTGCACTTGAGACTCATGTAAACTGTTTTGTTCTTTTTTTATTTTCTTTCTTTTTACTTTTACAAGGGGATAACATAAGGTCATCTATTCAGAGGTCACACTATTTAGTGAGCTAAGTATGATAGAGATTAGACAGCCAGTCCAAAAACTCATACATGCGACCAAACCTCGACAATAATAAAAATGTGTATGTGAAATGCAAACGCAAGATATAACAAGAGTTCTTATCACACACACTCATGTACATAGAGCATCAAAAAAAGCATATTACACATTCATAAACATATATCCAACATATTAGGATCACATGTAACAAGCTTTTCATGCTCTAACAAGACATAAAAAAAATATTTTTCGTCCTTTTTCATGTTATATATATATTTTTTCCCCTTTTTGACATAAAAAAAATAAAGACACACCAAAACTTGTCAATATAATAGTACGTGGAGTTATATCCCGAGTGTAGATCATACTACCATCCATTGAGAATCAGCTATGAAATTTATGTCCGGATTTCCATCCTATATACCAATGGACATATAACAAAGAAAACAACACACACACTCATATGCAGTGAAAATGAAAACATGTAGTCGTGCAAAAACATAAAACACACCCATACACACATGCAATAGGAAAAAATGAATACAACTTCTAAGAAGAGTTACACCAAAATGCACTTTCATCATACCTTTTAGGATCAAGGCATTCAGAAATAGATGAGAAGTCATCTCACTTCCTCACCCAAACTTTCTTAGGAATCTCTTCCACTTGAGTATTCATAGTCAACAAAGCAAGTTTCTCACTAAGAAATAGTGTTTATTTAGTTAGTGCAGAAACTTGACAAACTAGATTTGAAGAATCAAATATATGTGACACACGCTTAGGCTTTTTCTTTTGTTTGTGCAGCATGAAGCACTTAGGCCTAATGTGTCATACCTTGCCACAGTGATGGCAAACATGCACAAACCTCGGATGAGAGCGAGGTTTACCCACCACACCTCTAGATTAAGGTTGGGATACATGATGAGGAACAAACTTGGAAATCACATGACTACACTCAACAAGTTTCTTACCCAAGTCACGTTTAGTAGGGATAAGTACAGCTCTAGACGATGACCTTATCACAATTGGGCTCAACGATAATCCCTAACATACAGTCTAGTTTCTCAGTCCCACTAGAAAATATAGACAACTGTGTTCTAGCATGTTCAAGTTCAGCTTCTAAAGATTGAACTCTATCAATTAGCATTTTATTCCTCTCCTCAATGTCATCGATTATTAAAAGGCTTTGCTCAAACTTAGCTTGAGCTTCATTTTTTTATAGCTCCACTTCTTTCAGCCTCTTATTAACCTCAATATTTGTCTTCTTGATAGCTAGGCTCTCATTAAACAGTTCAGTGTAAGCTACACGAAGACCATCTTCATCTACAGAGTCATTGTGAGAGAATTTCGATCCATCATCTTCATCACTACCATTTTCCTCTCTCTCACCAAACACACTAGCAGTAAATGCCATAAAATTGCTCTTATTCTTTGGAGACTCATCATAAGTATAGCCACATTCTGAATCGCTAAGTGAGGCTGCCATGAATTTTTTACCCTTGGACTTTAAGTATGTGGAACATTCAGACCTAATATGTCCATACTCTTCACATTCATGACATTGGATAACACGAGGTTTGCCGCCCTTATCCTCTCTAGACTCTCTCCTACTACGCCTATTCTCTCTAGGCTTATCCTCTCTATCCCTATCAGTGCTACGATCACTCTTCTTCATCTTAAGAAATTTATTAAACCTTTTTGCAAATATGGCCAAATCCTTATCCGTGAAAGTATCATCATTATCATCACTTGACGGATCATGCGCAACTTTCTTTGTGATCTTCATCGCTACGGTTTTGGGCTTTCTATATCCAGGAATTTTTTTCTCATACACCTGCAGTATTCCTACGAGCTCCTCTAGTTTAAGGTGATCTAAGTCATTACTTTCCTCGATGGCTGTGATCTTTGGTAAGAACTTGTCTGGTATGGATCTAAGGATTTTCCTCACTATCTTATCGGTATAAATAGTCTCGCCTAGATTAAAGCTTGAGTTAATAATTTTGTTAATCTCAACATAGAATTCATCAAATGTCTCATCATCTTTCATACTAATGACCTCAAACCTAGTGGCAAGCTCTATGAGTCTATTGTTTTTGACAGACAATATGCCCTCATGCACAGATTGAAGGATGTCACAAACATCATTGGCTATTTCACACATAGAAATTCTCCTAAACTCAGCGGAGCAAACATCAGCATGTATGACATTAATGGCCTTGTTGTTCCTATCGCTAGCATCAAACTCTTCCTTAGTCTAGGTCTAATTATCTTTAGGGGAAGAGACCCCATCAACCATAACCACGTGAGCTTTCCACCCGTATTCTACTAACATCCAGACTCTCTCATCTAAGGATTTAAGGAACGCTCTCATGCGAACATTCCAATGTAAATATTTTGTCCCATCAAAGAATAAGAGACAATTTAAAGGTTGGCTTCTCTTCATAGCTAAATGGATCAAGTATCGAGGTCAGTCTCTGATACCAATTGAAAATTCGATTTTAGTATAAGGTTTTGACCATATACAGAATTAATCATAATAATTTAAGACAAGTTCTAAATATTGATTCTATAGATTTCCAACAAGCACCCTTAAGTCTAAGCAATTATAATATAAAGCAAAAATATTAAATGAACAACACAAAATCAACACAATAATTTTGGTGACGAAGTGAAAAACTCGTGCGAGTAAAAAACCACTCCATGTATCTAGGCTACCAGTTAAAATTCACTATAAAGAGAAAAACTTATAGTGATGGTAGAAGACCTATGGCAGTAATTTAGTCGATTCTAATACCTCTAAACTGTAAGAACTTGAAGAACTCCCCGAGCCCATACCCACTGTCTTCTTCAGAACCTCAAAAGTCTCTGAGCTGATCAACTCTGTAAAACGTGACGTCGGAACTTCGATTGTCAATTTTCCTCCTTGAGAACTCTAAAGGGTTAGGAAATTGAGTTTGGTTGATTTGATGACAAACAACTCAATTGAACTTGTTTTGTTAAAAGTCTCTTTAAGACTTATTACAACTCAATTGAACTTGTTTTGTTACGGACATTGCCAACAAATATGGAACTAACACTCTATTATTTTAAAGCTTATACAGCTAGTTTATACCCTCAGTACAAACTCAACATATATGGAGAATAATTTATTTAGTTTTGTTATTTAGCAATAATGTTTTAGAGTTATATAAAAGTTTAATTATCCAAAAAGATATTCATCTACGTCTTTTATATGAATATATTTGAGTTGTAATATGGAATCATAAACTATCTTGGGACGCAATTAGATCATTAGTAGAGGATATATGTATCGATTTATTTTTTTTTCTGTTTATTTTTATTTGATTTTGAAAGTTAAATCTGGCAGTGTAATGAACATGCAAGTAAATTAAAGAATGTGCAGGCAAAAAACAAAACAAACTCATTATTAAGAAATGAGTTCTTTGAAAAGATGATGAAAATAATTTGAATATTATCAAGATGTATAATGCCTCCTTGCAGATTAATCGAGCAACTCAAAGAGGAGGGAAATTTTCACTCTCAATCTTTCATTTGTTATTCCTGTGATAATGCTTTCAAGTCTGTTTACTTTGTATACTATCTATGGCGGTTAAGCTTGTCAAGGATGATTAATTAAATATCACAGAGAAATCCAAAGGATACTCATTTATCCAAAGATGCCCTCAGGATTGGCGGTTGGTTAGCGTCCAAAAATGTAATATAAAGTTAGGGTCTCAAATTTAATTTTTATAATATAATTTTTGAAGCGTCGGGCAAAATAAGACGAAAACGGAATGTAGAGACAACAATCTGGAATCAAATACACAGAACCAGCGCACAGTAACAAGATTCAGTACCGCGGTGCCCAAGTTACATTAAAGAATTTAGATCAGGACATTGGCATGTCTTGGCGCTGCGGCTCCATCCAATGGCCTATGAGATCATTTTATCTCTTTTAGAAATCCTAGTTAAGGAAACCTGCAATTTTAGGACGGATGGAAATAAATTTTGTAGAGGAATAAGCTTCTTTATGAGGATAAAAAACACTCTCACCACAAGAGAATAAGAAAGAACATCAAAAATTTCAAGAATCAACTATTAATTTTCTCTAACCTTACTCTTAGTTTCTTTGTACTTAAATTGAATATGCTGTTCTTGTATTTCTTCAATACCATAGCCAAACTCTTCTACTAGAATTTCAACGAAACCCAACATTTGTATTTAGATAATTGATTTTTTTTTTTTTTTTTTATTGTTTTATGAATTTCTATATATGGTTGTTTGCTTTAATTTTTTTCTTCATGCTTCCTGTTGCTTAGCTACAATAAAACTATTGGGTAACCATAATGAAATTGAAAAATAGATTTATATGTATACTTAGATAAGACAACACATGATGTAGTTCCTTAGCTAGATTTCCATAATAGGATAAAATGTACCTACATGACGTGTGTAAACCTAATTAAAACTCGAGCTTAAAGATTTCGTCTTAACTTAACTGAAATGGGAATATAGTTAATTAGTTAAGACGAATATGTTTAATCCTAATCGACTTGATGAATTTTCCGATTTATTATTTAAGAAATCAACAAACCTTGTGAAACAAATTTCACAACACTTTTCTTAGCTTAAATCAACTTTCTACATATTAGGAAAAAAATTTGGCTTAAACTTGAAGATGAAACTTAAAGGAATCAAGTTCCTTTCATTTCCATGTCCTAGTTTTTAATCTCTAACCTAAGAAACTCAAAGAAAACAATTTTCTTCTCCTCCATCTTGTTATGGCCGAATTTCTTCCACCCTTGGGAATGAAATGATTTTTATTTTTATATCTAATATAAACCTAGCAACTTGAAATCAAAGATAACAAGTTATTTTACCTTTTGTCTCAATTCACTTTAAGCTTCTTTAACTTATAAAACATGTCCATAAGTTACCATTTAACTTGTTAAAAAAAATCAACAATAAGATATTTTCAAGATATTTAATTTTTGGTTGATATTAAATATTTAACAGTAAATATAAATTCAAATATTTTATATTTAATTTATTTAAACAAAAATATCAACCAAATCAAATCCAAGCCATTGATACAATTATCTAAATTATTGGATTTAATTTGATCTTGACATTTGTCAACTTAACATGGTGACAAGTGTAAAGAAAAAGCATTACACTTGGCCAAATCAACATTTGCCATGTGTAATCAAAATATATTTGTCACTAATATCCAAATATCAGTGTTCTACATCTCTGACAATAACCTAACTGTGCACAAATCGTATTTGCAATACTTCTAAATTATCGAAATATTTCCCGAATAAGCGGGTGCTAGCGCGTTAATAATTTTTTTTCACTTTACATATAAAACACATAAATTACTTTACGATCATATATCGAAGTAATTTAATTAATTCGTCAGTCATTCGACTAATGTGTGTGACCCATTGAGTTCTTTATGAGTTGGACATGAGTCGATGCGAACACATTCGTATTACTTCGGTGATGAACATTAAAAAATATACACTTAATAAAATAGAAATTAATCATTTTACACTTATAATTTCATTAATCTCCTTAATTTAGCACATTTGTAAAATAATAATTAAATTAATATTTTATATATTTTTATTTCTTATGTAGGTGAAATAATACCTTGGATACATAACTAGAAAAATGGACGTGATATTTGGATTTTGGAGGCCGGAAACTTGAAAGGGTGTTTTAATAGTGTACAATTTCGGAAATTGTGGCTTTGCGCAATTTTCGTAATTGGACCATAACGTTTTACTCCGATATCGGATTGAGCTGATTCCAGTTCCAGATGAAAGAAGACTCAAATATCTACAACTTTACTGTTTACAAGAATTTATAATTCTGAGGCTTTCAATGTCGAAATTGGTGAAGACATCAAAGTGTGTTGCATGTAATTTTAATTATTAGAAAATAAAGTAAACAAAAAAAAAATAAAAAAAATAAAAGTTGAAATGTCAAAATCCACTTTAAGTGGATTGTGATCATGTTTATAAAATTATCAACAAAAAAATAAAAATAAAAAAAGTGAAAAAAAAAAAAGAAAAATAAATAAATAAATTAGTAAAAGTTTGTTGTTTGTATTTGATTTGGAAAGTTGTAATTAATAATTGAGAGATGATCACTTCTACTATAAATAGAGGTGCTCACCTCTCATTTTGCTTCATGCTTTCTTTCAAAGTTCTATTGTAGAATTTGGGAGAAAGTATTTTGTGTATTTTATTTTTTTAAGCTTTCTTAGAATTTCTTTTTCTTTCGGTAATAAAATTATGCATGTTTTTCTTCAAATCATGAGTAGCTAATTTCATCATGCTGGGCTAAAGAGTGAAGCTCTTAATATGAGAATATAGATTAATGTTAGTTATATTATAATATATAAATTGTAATATGAATAAGTAATTTAAATCTGGATTAATTATTGACAAACTTTGCTACCGCCTATATGACTGATTTTATTTTTTTTGGCATAATTGAGTATCTAACTGGACTTATTATAGACAAATGTTATCATCGCCTTTATGGCTGGTTTTATATGTTTTGACATAATTAATTCCCGAAGTAAATTAACTGGGTAATAATAACAATTTGTATATTATAAAAAGTAAGATTTCTCTATATTTGAAATATTAAAAGTGGATCTCCTAACCCCAATATTTTAATCTATTGTTGTAGTTCAATTTAAAATTTTCCACCATTTCAAACAAATTCAATATTTTTATTTCACTCGAATTGTTATTTTGTTTTACTAAATTTATTCCCTGTGGATCGACCCCGGACTTACCGGATTATTTTATTACATCAACACTTTTATACTTTGGAGTAAAGAATTATTTTTTGAGCGTGTCAAGTTTTTGGCGTCGTTGCCGGGGAATAAATTTAGTAAATGGAATAATCCTTGTATATATTTTTTTCATTTCTTTCATTTTATTTTTATTTTTTTATACTTTTGTATTTTTATATTTTTTTTTCTGCATCTCATTTTCTTTCATCTTTGCATTTGTGTAGTTCCAAAATGTCCCGATTGATCCTAAATGAATCCTGAACCCAGAAATCCCACATACAGACAGATCATATTCTTAATTCTTCAAGGTTACAAGAGAAAGAAAAATCAATTAAAATGGAGCTTGCATTTTGCCAAAGAATTTCTTGAACCATCCCCATTTAGAGATTCTTCCATAATTTTTTGTGAGAACCAAAATCGAGAAATTGAGACAGCTGAACGAGAAATTCAATTGAGATCTGAATTGACAAGAATCAGATGACGTTTTTAGATCTAAATCACTACATTTGTATTTTCTTTATTTTTTTTGTCAATTTTAATTTTATTTTAATTTTCCCTTTTTTATTATTTTCTTTTTGTAAGTATTGTATTTGTATTTGTATTTTTTTTAATTTTAGCATATAGTTTGTATTTAGGTTGCATGAAACATTGGTCTCGATCATCTAGCGGTAGATTATATAGAGAGTCTTCATCACCTTCATCATCTGTCAAAATGACCGAGAACCAAAATGAAAATCCACCTGCCCGAGTTGAAAACCCAGTTGATCAGGAAGAAAACGAGTCTCAACATGGCGATTTTAATCATCCTAGGACACTTAGACAACTTATGAATCCTGCTAGGACATGATCACCATCTTACATTATTTTTCCTCCAAATTCAGCACATTTTAATGTTAAGCCGGGTGTCATCCAACTTTTACCTACATTCCACGGTCTAGAATCAGAAAATCCTTATAAGCACTTAAGGAAATTTGAAGAGGTATGTAACACTTGTACATACTAAAATTGTAGTATGAATATAATTCGATTAAAGTTTTTTCCCTTTTCTTTAAAGGATAAAGCTAAAATTTGGCTGCAGAATCTTAGGTCAGGATCTATCCGAACATGGGATGATTTGCAAGAATAATTTCTAAAAAATTCTTTCCCTCTCAAAAAACAAACTCCTTTAAAAGGAGAATCACAACCTTCCCATAAGAGTCGGGGGAAACAATGTACCAATGTTGGGAAATGTTTAAAGAGATGTTGAATATTTGTCCACATCATGGTTTGAAACATGGAGGCTGGTTGCCTACTTCTACGAGGGTTTAACACCACAATGTAGACAATTAGTGGAAATGATGTGTAATGGTGAATTTAGGGACAAAAATCCCGAAGATGCACTAGATTACCTAGAACACATAGTAGAGAATGCACAACAATGAGACACAGTTGGCACTTATGAGTCGTCTGTAAAACCACAATCATTTGGTAGAGGTATTTTTAGGGAAGACCATGACCTTTCTGCTAAATATGCATCTCTAGCTAAAAAAGTCGAGGCATTAGAAATGAGGAAAAGTGATCATGTCAAGTCAATTCAAGAAGTCACTTGTGAAATCTGTAATTCAAATGAACATGTCACAAAAGTTTTCCCAACCTTACCAGCCCTACAAGAATGTCTTCATGACCAAGTCAGTTCCATAAACACCTTCAAGAGACCAAATCCAAACCCATACTCCCAAACCTACAATTCTGGTTGGAGAAACCATCCAAATTTCAATTGGAGGAATGATAACCATGCACTGTTAGGGCAATTATGGAACCCATAAGGTCAGATCGGTGCCCCGCACAGCGGAAATGGGTCTAACCCGTGGATATCAAGCATGAGTGTATTTTTAAAAATTTTAATGAAATACAATATTCCATTACAAGTGTTCAGGAAAAAAAAAACCCGAAGATAAATCAGAATCCGGAAAAACCAAAATGGGATAAAAATCGGGCCCTGCACACCTATTGCTTGCGCAAGCAAACTGGGTGGCATGCATGCACAACTTGCTTACCTGCACATGCATGCACAAGCAAGCAATGCACTCATCTTTTTAATTTTCTAAAAACTTAAACACTTTTAAAATCACCCAAATAACTTTAATTTCAAAACCAACCACAACACATATTATGAAATAAACATATATAAATTTTAAATATATATATGTATTTCTTTGAATCAAAATACACCCCAAAGTAGAATACCGCAATGAAATGACTCATGAACAATTCTAGGTCACCCAAAGGTGGTTAAGTGAATCTAGAATGGTAGTCATAGCTCTAAGCTTTAATCTAGAGTTCCAAACTCCTATTAATTGTTCTATGTCCAACATGAACATTTTGACCCAATTACCAAGCATATTGTGTTTATACTTATAAAGCATAATGTGTTTATACTTCTAAAGCATCCTAACACAATTTATTAGCTTTATTTCAACATTAAGCTATGTGATCATGCATCCAATACATAATTCATAACTTAAGAGAAGTTCAAACTTACCTAGCAAGCTTGATGTAAAGATCCAATCTCCTTCTCTTTGTTGAAATGCTTGGAGAACTTCCAAGGTTTGCAAGCTTCACTCCAAGGTCCAATCTTGATTCCAATGCTAGCAACATTCACTTCAAGATCCAATCTTGATTTTTTCTAGTTGAAATGTTGTAGAGATCTCACAAGGTTCTTTAAACAGTTCTCTAACTTAGGCTAATTTTTATAAGAATTTGCTTGTAATTAGCTTTCTCAAGTTTTTGCTTTTCTTAATTAAAACCTTCCTAAAACTTGCTATTTATAGCAAAACTTAGGCAATTTTCTAATTAATAAAAGTTGTAATAAACTTTTATATGGGCTTAATCTAATTTGTCCAAATATGTATAACTAGGTGTGACTAATCTCCATTGTCTCCCAATTTGATTTAATCCAATTAAATCAAGCCAAGGATTAGGAAATATATTAGTTAAATGTTTGTCACTTTGATTTAATCCAATTAAATCAAGCCAAAACCACCTATTATTACATACTTACAATTACCATAATATCCTCAAATGGTAGAGATAATTATGATTTTACAATTAAGACATTGTGTAATTATTGAATTAATCCAATTAGGTCAAAGTAAATAATCAATGGTATCCAATAACACTTGATTATCTTAGTTGATAATTATAATATCGAATATTATATTTTATCAAAATAATTGGCTACTCAAGTGCTCAATGATTACACTTCATATTGGGACTCTCTAAGTTCAGACACGTTCGTCATATAAGCCTAGCTAATATATACGCAATTTGGCCACCTCCAAATTCGTGAAGAACACGAACGACCTTTCTGAACTATACAAGTCGAGGTCATCACATATATTTAACAATCCCTCCGTCATAGGTTATCCGAGTTGTGCTTAGGAAACATAGAATACACCGCCAGGTTTCTGAGGTGCATCTCTCATGTCGACATGTACACGATTCTTCATAACTGATGCGATCCACCCTAGGTGATCGACTTTGGCCAAAAATTTAAGAATAATGACTTTACTCACATGGATACTTAAACCCCTTAAGGTACACATATGGGCCGACATATCCTATCTTGCTTCGCACTTGATTACTGAGTGCATCGGTCCACACTCAACGAACATCAATAGGCCTGATGATTACGCCCAAAATGTACTCGCGGTTATCGCAATATAGTTGGGGTATCGATTCCTCAGAGAAATGGCTATAAGGAACTAATTCACTTAATGAAAGCGTCATCAATAACTTAATTAAAGATATGGATTGAATTTGTAATTTAAAATTAAACTATGAGAAACACTTAAGAGTTATCAGTAGAGAAATCAACAAAGCGTCGGGAATCCCTCTTGTATCAAATCCCTATATTCAGTAATTGATTCCTTTTATTACTCAATTGAAGGTTTCACATCCCAAATCAACAATCAGAAGATATTTCAATTAAAAACATATTAAATTCTAAGGTAATCGATGGATTATTTTCTTTTTGTTAACAACACACAATGTTATTATTATGACCTATCTAACGTCGACCATATACCCATAAGCAATACTGCAGCAGAAGATCAACTCATAAAATAACATTATCATTCACAACTGGATTCCCCAATCACACATATAAGAAGCATGACTATTCCTATATGCAAATTGGTAAAATACAATTTTTGGGTTCATAATCAAAAGATAATAAAGAATAACAAATCATCAATTATATTAAATGTTGAAGAGTATTCAGGAATCAAAAACATGAATATAAGAACTTAATTACAAGAGTTCATCCTTAGCTTTGCTTAGGAGATTAGTTCTTCATAGAAGAAAGAGATACAGCCTGAAGAGATTGCAGAAGCATACTGTCCGGCATGAAGCTTTCTCGTTCTTTTCTCTCAAATAAGTGATTTTCTCTTTGTTATTTGTTTTCTCCTCTGTTTTTCTCCGCTTCTAGGGTTTTAGACGAACTTGGATTTATATAGGGAAGTCATGGAGTCCTTATGCGCATAAAATATGACCTAACTAAGATTCTGGGACTTTTTCGGGCACCGCGGTGTCGAAAAGTAGCGTTGCGGCACCCAACTTGCGGGAGTTTTGTATGTATGTATTGCTGATGGGCGCCGCGGTGCTAGAAAATGGCATTGCAGTGCTTGCTGCTTTTTTTTGGTGTTGTGTATTCCATATTTCCGCTCTTCCCGCATGCTTCTGATGCGTCCGTTAGGTCCCGAAACATATGCAATTGCTTAAGATTCATGTTCCATTACTTCCTAATAACAAGACATAAATAAACTATAATTAAGATCAAATACATGATAATCAAATCGAATTAGCGATGTTCAAAGTATATTTTCATGCACTTATCACAACCCCCAACCAGCTTATTGCTAGTCTCTAGTAATTCAAGCGTAAAAAGAAAATAAGAACTAAAATAAAATAAATAAACAAGAAAAACTATCTAAGCCACTTTTGTGGGGATCACGATTGCATTTAGCGTATGCAACAAGCCTTTAAACCCCTGGGTGGCCCTAGTGGATGAGTTATAGTCTCTTGAGGGCTTACAGCGACGACACACACAAACGTCATTCAAAACACATGCAATCATGCAAAAATAACAAAATCAAATAGTCCCAATAGTTACACATATTATTTTCCTCAGAGAATGCCTAGTAATGAAATCGGAGAACATTCAAAGTACTCAAAGCAACTTAAATCCAAGTCCTTGAATAAATCATCTAAGCCAGACTCACAGTGTGTGTGTGTGTAAAGGTTCATTCACACCTCGACTCCTTGGTAAGCCAACTCAATGATTTTTTTAAAAAATTGGGATCTGATGGGTCAAACCAACCTAGATATCTCAAATGTGCTATGTAATTGCTTTTCTTTACTCAATATGGTATGATTTTTTCCTTTTTCTTCTTTCAAAACCTTTTCTTTTTCTTTTCAACACACCTACCCTTTAAGGTAGCATTTCTCCTCATTTTGGTCCTAACACTCGCCCATGGGTAGCTTCACGCTTATCGGTTATAGGTGGTTCAATTTCTTCTTTTATTTTATTTTCCTTTTTTCTTTCAAAACTTTCTCTGTTTGTTTCTTTCTATTTTTTTTTATTTTTAACCATACCATACATCATAACACAAGCAAATCAAGATATACATCTAAGAAAACGGTCATTCATTGACATGTAAATTCTTCAACTAGTCACTTTACCAACTACCTAGGTTCTTACTGCTAAAAACCTACAGTTAAGTGCTTAAGAGTCCAACATAGATCAATTACTCAAGGCATCAGATAAAAAAACATTAAATAACTTATCTTTTCTAGGTTTTCATCCTAAAGCAAACAATATTCATCATTGAACTTATGCTTTACTATTAAGGACTAAAAATTAATAATTTTTTTATAACAGGTACATCCATACACCCCCACACTTAAAACTTCTATTGTCCTCAATGTAAGATAAATATAAAGAAAAATGAGTGAGGAACAACACTACCAGGCATAGAGTTGATCAGGTTCCTACTGGTGAGATTTTAGTTGTGCGGGCTGTGTGGGTTGCGCTAACACCTACATAAATACTCATGCAAATAATAAACATGCAATTAGAACACAATAAAATAAAACAAAAGTAAAGAAAACAAAAGAATTAAAATAAAATAATTACAGATGCAAAGGTTGCCTCTCCGCTAGCGCTAAGTTAAATGTCTCAGCTAGACTTAACCAAGTTGTCATGGTGGCTTCTGATGAGTGGTATTTTTATCACTATTTCCCACTCATTTATCCTAATATTTTGTATAGTTTCTTGAGTCTTGTGAATATTTTGATGTGTTTTGTGTTATTTTGTAGATAAATAAAGTTTCAAGACATTCTGGAGGTGATTTGGGGCAAAACAGTGAAAATTGGCGAAAAATGGCATTTTGGTAATTTCCGGCGTCGCGACGCCCCGACCTTCAGAGGCGCGACGCCCAGCATGCGCCGAATCTGCTAACATACACCGGGTCAACGGATCAGAATTTGAGAAGTTTGACTTTGCTAACGTGCGCCGAGCCACGTGTCACCATCACAACCAATCTGCTAACATGCGCCGTGCCACGTGGCATCATCATACGCTGTCGACACTCATCAAAGCTACGTGTCGCCACGTCATCATCCATGTCAGCGGTCAACGAGTCAACTTCGCCATGTGTCACGCCATGTCATCAGCCACGTCACAAGGTCAACCAAGTCAACTTGCCACGTCAGCATCAGCCAATCACGTGTCGCCACGTGTCGCAATCCTATGGTGCCGACAATTGAACAGTCAGCCGCCTTGCCACGTCAGCACCACATCAGCATGACGTCATCACAATAATTGAGTCTTAGCCGTCTTGCCACGTGTCACGTTAACAGTCAGCCGCCGTACCACGTGTCGCCTCTTCAGCGTGCCACGTCGAACTATTCCAGCGTCGCGACGCTGGCTTGGCGTCGCGACGCTGAAACCAAATTTTGCCTATAAATTCAGATTCAAATTTCAGAATTCGAGACACAATTCTCTCTCTTCTATTCCGTGTAATGAGAGAGTTTCTCTCTCTAAAATCTTTAGTTTTTAATTTTTTTTACTTTTGTAATTAATTTTTAATTACGTTTTGTAATAATAGTAATTTACTTTCTTTACATTTTACAGTTTTTACTATTCACATGAGGAGGTAATTTCCCCAGCTAGGGTGAAAGGTAATTCTTTTACTGTTACTATTTAGATTAATCTCCCTTAAAAATAATATATTTACTATTTAAAATACTGATTAATAAAGGATACCGCTATATTGGTCGATTGGCAATTCAATTTAATCTGGTTTAAACCTGACTAATCAAGGAAACCGCTATATTGGTCGGTTGGTAAATTTATTTTCTGTTGGTTTGAACCTGATTAATCAAGGATACCGCCAGATTGGTCGGTTGGTAAATTTATTTTGGTACCGCCTTTATGGCTAGATTATGGACAAATATTACCACCTATATGGCTGGTTGGACTTAATTTGACTTAATCAGGATACCGCCAGATTGGTCGGTTGGTAAAATATTATGACAAGTTTATATATTATTTTATGGGAGATATCTAAATTAGTAGTAGTAAAAGTAATTCCTTTTGCCTTAGCATTTTATTTCATTTGTAATTTACTTTTCAGCATTTTACTCACCGCAATTACTTTTCATTTTCATTTTATGTCTTTTAAGTTTTTATTAGCCCTAGTTATGTGTTGTAACTAAATTAGTTATCTGGGGTTGTGATGACTTTTAATATCACCGTTTTATAAGGGGTTAAATTATAGCTTGGGTAATATAAAGATTTATTTATTGAGTCTTAATCTTAATGCCTTTTATTAATTGGCCATTAATAAAATTGATATGGTAAATCTAAAATGAACTAGACATAGGGATTTTAGGTTTCAGCCTTAGACTCAATAGCCCACGATCTTCCTTGAGGATAGATAAACCTTTAATAGATTTCCTTACAGGATAGGAATATACCTGTCGGGCGGGGGTAGCCATAATTGGAACTTAAACTTAATGAATCCAGATAATTTGGTTGACATAGACATATGGTTCAATTGGGTTAAACTGGGTATTTGTGTCTGACCTTCGACAGAGGCTTACACATTTTAGTGTTCCAAGTTAATAAATCAATATATTACCCAGCTTTAAAATAACCACTTCATCTTTAAAATAATATTAAAAGAAATCACAACCCTAGATAGTTTTTAATATTGAATTTTCTTAAAATCTACTTTCGAACAATTTTTTTACTTGCCTTTAAATTTAGAATCGTCGTCATTTCAAATCAATTAAACAACCTGTTAGATACTAGTAATAATTTGACCTCATAAAATTAATAACTTAGGTATTAAGTCCTCGTGGGATCGATACTTTTTATACTACTTGAACGATACATACGCTTGCGTTATACGTGTGTGTTTACGCCGGTCAAGTTTTTGGCGCCGTTGCCGGGGACTTATTTATCTTTCACTATTAGTTTTAAGGTTAGATACATTTACTTGTATCTAATTTCTTTTTACTTATTATCTTTGTTTTTCGTGTGTTTCAGGTTCTCAGATACTTTATGAGACGAACCAGAAGCTTTGAACTCCGACCGCTTGACCCAGAAATTGAAAGAACCATCAGACAGTTGAGAAGGGAAAGGCAAGAAGGCCAATAAGCAATTGTTAACATGGAACCTGAACCTTTGGAGGTTGCACCACCAATTCCCATTCGAGACAGAACCATTCCGGTGATTGACAGACTCATTTCCTGTATTGTACTTCCTCCATTACCAGCAAATGCGGGTGACATCAAAACTTGCATTCAGATGATTCAGCACTCAGTTCAGTTTGGGGAAATGCAATTGAAGATCCTAATACTCACATCAGCAACTTCCTGGAAGTTTGCGGCACTTTCAATTACAACCGAGATGCTGAAGAAGCAATGAGACTTCGTGTTTTTCCATACTCCTTGAAGGACAGAGCTAAAGCTTGGCTACATTCACTACCAGCAGGTTCTATCACAACGTGGAACACTTTAGCCACCAAATTTCTTGCAAAATACTTTCCACCAGCCAGAACCGGAAAGCTGAGGAATGACATCACATCCTTTGTACAACAAGATTCAGAAACTCTCTACGAAGCTTGGGAAAGGTACAAAGATTTGCTCCGGAAATGTCCTCACCATGAGATTCCAAAATGGCTTCAAGTCCAAACATTCTATAATGGACTTTCTGGGATAATGAGAACCACAATCGATGCTGCTGCTGGAGGAACTTTAATGGCAAAAGGAGAAGATCAAGCATGGGACTTAATCGAAGAAATGGCCAACAATAATTCCTTATGGCCAACAGAAAGGAGCATGATCCAAAGAATTGCAGGAATTTATGAAAGTGGAGCCAATACAACAGTCAACACCAAGTTAGATCATATATACAAATTCATGGAGACTCTTACCACTGGATTTACAAGATCACCATATGGAGGAGCACCATAACCAAACCAACTTGAAGAGACGGTGAATTATGTCAACAACTTCAACAGGCAGGGGAACAATCCATATTCCAACACCTACAACCCAGGGTGGAAGAATCATCCTAATTTTTCATGGAGCAACAATTCAGGGCAAAAGAACAATCCACCATCTGGATTTCAGCAGAACTATCCACCACCTGGATTTCAGCAACAGAACAAAGGCCAGGAACAGAAAAATGAACCAGGAATAGCAGAAGTGATGTCTATGTTAAAAAAATACGATGCTATGTTTCAGAGCCAATCAGCTTCCATCAAAGCACTGGAGAATCAAATTGGACAACTGGCCAATGCTCAAAGTTACAGACCACTGGGTAATCTTCCTAGTAACACAGAACCAAATCCAAGAAACCGAGGGAAGGAGCAAATTCAAGCCATTACTTTAAAAAGCGGTACTGAAATCAATAAAGATATTGGAGCCAAAACAACTGCTGAGGAAGTTCCAAAAGATACAGTTCCACAAATGGAGGAAAAAGAAGCAAAGGAAAAGGAACCAGAAAGAATCATTCCACCTCCACCTTTTCCTCAGCGACTTCAGAAAAACAAACTGGACAAGCAGTTTGCTCGTTTCCTGGAGGTGTTCAAAAAAGTTGCATATCAACATCCCATTCGCAGAAGCCTTGGAAGAAATGCCCATCTATGTTAAATTCATGAAAGATATCCTTTCACGAAACAAAGATTGGGAGACTACGAGACAGTAGCACTGACGGAAGAATGCAGTGCCATCATTCAAAGGAAACTTCCTCCGAAGTTGAAAGATCCTGGCAGTTTCACTGTCCCATGCACCATTGGAGAACATTATATCGGTAAGGCTTTATGTGATTTAGGAGCCAGTGTTAACTTGATGCCTTTTTCTATTTACAGGAAACTGCAGATTGGAGAAGCAATGCCTACCTCAGTCTCGTTACAACTTGCTGATCGAACACTCGCATTTCCAAGGGGTGTTGTTGAAGATGTTCTCGTCAAAGTTGACAAATTGATTCTTCCAGCAGATTTCATCATCCTTGACATGGAAGAAGACAAAGAAATACCTATCATTCTTGGGAGACCATTTTTGGCTACAGGTAAAACTGTGATTGATGTGCAAAAAGGAGAACTAACCATGAAAGTGCAGGACCAAGAAGTGACATTTAATGTTTTCAAAGCTATGAAATTTCCGAGCGATGAAAAGGAAGAAGAAGATGCTTCAGAGTTGATGTTATTGATAGTATCATTCAGAATACTGAGCCAAATCCCACGATACACTTGAAGCTTGCATCACCAATATGACTGACAGCGAGCTAGATGCTGAAATCCTGGAATGTATCAACTACCTTGACAAACCATTCCGATTCAAAGTAACACCACCAGTTGAAAGCTTGGAACTGCCAAAGAAAGATCGAATCAAGCCTTCGATTGAAGAACCACCACAGCTGGAACTAAAGTTACTTCCGAGCCATCTCAGGTATGCATTTCTTGGAAACTCTTCTGAATTACCTGTTATTATTTCTTCTTCTCTAACATTGGAGCAGGAAGAAAAGTTGCTGAGAGTGTTACGAGAGCACAAGAAAGCCATTGGCTGGACTATAGCAGACATTCGAGGCATTAGTCCATCATTTTGCATGCACAAAATCTTGATGAACGATGAGTACAAACCCACAGTGGAGCATCAACGGAGACTCAATCCAATCATGAAGGAAGTCGTGAAGAAAGAAATCATCAAATGGTTGGATGCTGGCATCATTTACCCCATCTCAGACAGCAGTTGGGTGAGTCCTATGCAGTGTGTACCAAAAAAAGGAGGAATTACTGTGATTACCAATGAAAAGAATGAGCTAATTCCAACAAGAACAGTGACTGGATGGAGAGTATGCATGGATTACCGAAAACTGAACAAAGCCACGAGAAATGACCATTTTCCGCTACCATTCATTGACCAGATGTTAGACAGACTGGCAGGACATGAGTTCTATTGCTTTCTGGACGGATATTCAGGGTACAATCAGATTGCCATCACACCAGAAGACCAGGAGAAAACTACATTTACATGTCCCTATGGTACTTTTGCTTTCCGCAGGATGCCATTTGGATTATGTAATGCCCCTGCCACATTTCAGCGTTGCATGATGGCCATCTTCTCAGACATGCTGGAGCAGAGTATGGAGGTTTTTATGGATGACTTTTCTGTGTTTGGAGATTCTTTTGACCATTGTTTGCAAAATTTGGAACAGGTGTTACAAAGGTGCGAAGATACAAACCTGGTACTCAACTGGGAGAAATGCCACTTTATGGTGCAGGAAGGCATTGTTCTTGGACACCGGATCTCACAAAAGGGGATTGAGGTAGACAAAGCAAAGATAGAGACAATTGAAAAACTACCTCCACCAACATCAGTTAAAGGTATTCGAAGTTTGCTTGGACATGCAGGTTTTTACAGGAGATTTATCAAAGACTTTTCCAAGATTGCAAAACCTCTTTGTAATCTTCTGGAGAAAGATGTGACTTTCAACTTCACCACAGAATGCCAGAAAGCCTTTGAAATCTTAAAACAGAAGCTGGTCTCTGCTCCCATCATAGTAGCACCAGACTGGACCATTCCATTTGAGGTAATGTGTGATGCTAGTGATTTTGCTGTAGGTGCAGTTTTGGGACAACGCAAAGCGAAGGTTTTCCACACCATTTACTACTCCAGCAGAACTTTGAATGAAGCTCAACTCAACTACACAACCAAAAAGGAGTTGCTCGCAGTTGTGTACGCTTTTGACAAATTCCGCTCTTATCTGTTGGGTCCCAAAGTGGTGGTCTACACAGATCATTCAGCAATCAAATATCTGATCACAAAGAAAGATGCCAAACCCAGATTGATCCGTTGGATACTTCTTTTGCAAGAATTCGACGTGGAGATTCGAGACAGGAAAGGACAGAGAATCAGGTGGCAGATCATCTATCGAGGCTCGAAAATGGAGAAACAGCTGGCAAAGAATTGTCAATCAAAGAAACTTTTCCAGATGAACAGCTTTTTGCCATGAAACAACAGGAAGTCCCTTGGTATGCTGACTATGTCAACTACATTGACAGGAAAATGGCCGTTGGAATGGACAACTCAGCAACGGAAAATTCTTCAAAGAAGTCAAACATTATGTCTGGGATGAACCGTACCTGTTCAAACGGTGTGCTGATCAACTACTGAGACGATGTGTTCCACAGGAGGAAATCAACAGTGTTTTGCAACACTGTCATTCATCACCATATGGCGGACACTTCAGCGGAAACAAAACTGCAGCCAAAGTCCTACAATCAGGTTTGTTCTGGCCCACTCTTTTTAAAGATGCTTATCTTTTTGCTTTTCAATGTGACAGGTGCCAGAGAATGGGAAATATTTCCAGGAGAAACGAAGGACCGTTGCAAAACATTCTAGAAGTGGAAATATTCGATGTATGGGGTATTGATTTCATGGGACCCTTTGTTCCATCATTCGGAAAATTTGTACATCCTGGTTGCTGTAGACTACGTCTCCAAATGGGTCGAAGCAATTGCACTGCCATCCAATGATTCAAAAGTCGTGATCAAATTCCTGAAAAGAATTTTCACTCGGTTCGGAACACCGCGGGCAATTATCAGTGATGGTGGCTCTCATTTCTGCAACAGATACTTTGATGCACTCCTATCCAAATACGGAGTTACTCACAAATTGCCACTGCTTACCATCCACAGTCAAATGGACAGGTTGAGGTTTCAAACAGGGAAATCAAAAGAATCCTAGAAAGAACCGTTGGATCAACAAGGAGGGACTGGTCAACAAAACTAGATGATGCATTATGGGCCTACAGGACAGCTTACAAGACACCCATTGGTATGTCCCCATATCGATTGGTGTTTGGGAAAGCGTGCCATCTGCCAGTTGAGCTTGAGCACAAGGCGTACTGGGCACTGAAGAAGTTGAATTTTGATTCACAAGCTGGGAGAGAAAAGACTGCACCAACTCAACGAATTGGAGGAGTTTCGTCTACAGGCTTATGAAAATGCCAAATTGTACAAGGAAAAGACCAAAAAATGGCATGACCGAAAAATAGTGCACAGACAGTTGGAACCAAGGCAGCAGGTGTTGTTGTACAACTCGAGGTTAAAACTTTTCCCTGGAAAGTTGAAATCTAGGTGGTCAGGTCCATTTGTGATCACTCAGGTTTTACCATATGGAGCTGTTGAGTTATTGGATCCCAATACCAACAACACATTCAAGGTTAACAGTCAGCGTGTCAAGCACTACTGGGGAGAATCATTTGAGCGACAAAAAGAAAGTGTCACACTTTCAGATCCAGCATAACGTTCGAGAAGTCAAGTCTAGCTGACGACTTAAATTAGCGCTCGCAGGGAGGCAACCCATGCAATTTTTGTATATATTGTGATTTGGTGTGATTTAATTTTGTGTGTTTAGTTTTTGCAGATTAAGTCATTTCAAGATGGAAGAAGCTCTCGCAAATCTTCACAAGCAATTTCCTTCTCTCCCTAAAAAACTCTAATGAAAGTTTACAAAGCTCGCTTGGAACGGATGAGACTACTGACAATCCATGGTTCCCAATGACATTCGTTGGGTAATTGAAGCACGAGTCCGATTGGCAGGTGAGTCTTCTGACTCTTTTATTTCACATCTGCCTGGTTTTGGAAGAAGCACCTATGCAAAGAAACGTAGAGCTAAACAAATGGGTGTTTGTTACAAATGTGCACGATGGAATTGCAATACTCGTTGTCGTTCTTTAGGAATGGTGTCTGTTAATCGCGAAGACAAAATAAATTCATTAGGGATGGCTTGAGTAAGGAGTCTTTAGATGATATATCTTCGACTCTTGAGACGCATCCCAGTGGATATGTTCACATAGCCTTTCGCAATTACATACACAATTTCAAAAAGAAAGACAACAGTTAAGTCTCGGGAATCTGACTCAAAAAGACCCTGTTTGCCAATTTATAAGAAAATTGGATGGGAAGTTGTCCCTGACGCATAGACGTCAATCGCCGTTACTTTTTATTTGTAAATATTATATCTCTTTGTCTTTTCCTAATAATTGTGATTTGTTTTGTTGTTTTCTTTTATTTTCTCCGACAGGATCCAGATCTTTTGTTGACTATCACGATCTATTTTACTATTTTGCTACTAATCGTCATTGGAAGATACTTGTGCTATTTTTACTCACCCTTTTCAGGTATTATAAATTCAACTCATCATTGCACTTTTGAAGACATCCAGAGTAAAAAATGGAAACCACCTCAAGAAGACGAGTTGAAAACATCTGTGTGTTTTGCGGTAGTACTGTTGGTACTAAACCACAATACATAGAAGCAGCACAGGAATTGGGTCGAGTCTTAGCTGTAAGGAATATGCACTTAATATATGGAGGAGGCAATCTTGGACTAATGGGGATCGTTTCAAAGGCCGTACAGGAAGGAGGCAGTCACGTTTTGGGAATCATCCCAAAACCCTTGGCAGAGGCAAATCTTATTGAACCATCAAACGGAGAGGAACTGATCGTACCAGGTATGTCTGAACGACTGATAGAAATGATTAACCGTGCTGATGCTTTTATTGCTTTGCCAGGTGGCTTGGGCACATTGGAGGAAATTTTTATTGTACTATCTTGGGCGAACCTAAACATACACCAGAAACCAATTGGGCTGTACAACGTTGATGGGTTTTATGATTTTCTTTGTGTGTTTCTTGATGATGCTCGAAGAAATGGGTTCGTGTCAAAACTTTAAAAGAACTCTTCTTTACTGCCAGAACTGCTCCAGATCTAATTGACCAACTCATAGCCTATGAACCAAAAGTTGACCCTATCATTTCAAAGATAAATTGGTCCGAGGACGATCGTGGTAAGAGGCGTAGAATTAATCTGGATCTTAACCTTTAATTTCCTGTAGATTTTCAGCTAACCAGGTACGTCCTTCTAAACTCTTCTTCTACTGTTTAAGACATTGGGGACAATGTCTTATTTAGGTTTGGGGGAGGGAAATAGTTGATTAGTATCTTTTTTTTTAGTTGTGTGTATTTTATTTTTAGTCCTAAATTTTTCGAAAAATACAAAAAATTGAAAAATTTTCAAAAATTACAAAAATATTTTGCATTTTGTGTTTTTATTTTGACTAAAAAGGTGAAATTGGTAAGAGATAGCCGAGTAAGGAGTTTCCACTCCTGAGACGTATCTCCAACCTATTTTTGAAACAAGTTAATTTTTGTTTATTTCATTTTAAATTATTTAATTTGTGAATTCTCCATAATACTGACTAAAATGGATCTTCATATGCTTAGTTGGCAGGTATTATCAACATACATGGAAACATACAGACATAAGCTGTAATTGAAAAGTTTGTAATATTCAGTGCTCTAGTTTAATTGGAGCAAGCATCTATAAATAGTAATGGAATAAAAAAAAAAATATATTTATAGTTTGAAGTCTGAGTAATTAAGTTCGTAGGGGTGTCTTAACACCTGGTGCCCTAAAGCCAACTGGTTTGGGAGCCCCAACCCAAAGCTCGCTATATAGACGGAAGGTATTGTATATAAATAAAAAGTCAAAATTCAGAAAAAGCAAAGAAAAAATCAGAAAAATCAGGAAAAGTATTCCATTGCTACAAAAGGTGTGAAATCTGATAGAACTTTAGGACAAAAATATTACTCTCTTATCAACCGCACTTATGACTGTTGTGGGTAAAAATGAGTTGATTAATATTTTGTTGGCTGTGTATATGGAGAATGGTAAATATAATCGGAGAATTTACTTATTCGGTAATTTAGAAAGAAATAAAACAACTAGTAACTTGGAGTAGAAGTTTCACCTGATTAGTCACTAATTTTTTTCTCTCTTTTCGCTTGTCTTTTTGCTTTTGTGTGCATTAGTTTCACTACTTTTTTACTTTTGTAAAATGTTTGTGGGTATCATTGCTGTAAGCCCTCACGAGACTACAACTCGTCCACTAGGGACACCTAGGGGTTTAAAGGCTTGTTGCATATGCTAAATGCAACCGTGATCCATACGAAAGTGGCTCAGTTAAATTTTAATTATGTTATTTTATTCTATGTTTTGCTCGAGGACTAGCAAAATGTTAGGTTTGGGGGTGTGATGAGTGGTATTTTTATCACTATTTCCAACTCATTTATCCTAATATTTTGTATAGTTTCTTGAGTCTTGTGAATATTTTGATGTGTTTTGTGTTATTTTGTAGATAAATAAAGTTTCAGGACATTCTGGAGGTGATTTAGGGCAAAACAGTGAAAATTGGCAAAAAAGGGCATTTTGGTAATTTCCGGCGTCGCGACGCCCCGACCTTCAGCGGCGCGACGCCCAGCATGCGCCGAATCTGCTAACATACACCGGGTCAACGGATCAGAATTTGAGAAGTTTGACTTTGCTAACGTGCGCCGAGCCACGTGTCACCATCACAACCAATCTGCTAACATGCGCCGTGCCACGTGGCATCATCATACGCTGCCGACACTCATCAAAGCTACGTGTCGCCACGTCATCATCCATGTCAGCGGTCAACGAGTCAACTTCGCTATGTGTCACGCCACGTCACAAGGTCAACCAAGTCAACTTGCCACGTCAGCATCAACCAATCACAGTGTGACACGTGTCGTAATCCTATGGTGCCGACAATTGAACAGTCAGCCGCCTTGCCATGTCAGCGCCACATCAGCATGACGTCATCAATGACGTCATCACAATAATTGAGTCTTAGCTGCCTTGCCACGTGTCACGTTAACAGTCAGCCGCCGTGCCACGTGTCGCCTCTTCAGCGTGCCACGTCGAACTTTTCCAGCGTCGCGACGCTGGCTTGGCGTCGCGACGCTGAACCAACTTTTGCCTATAAATTCAGATTCAAATTTCAGAATTCGAGACACAATTCTCTCTCTTCTATTCCGTGTAACGAGAGAGTTTCTCTCTCTAGAATCTTTAGTTTTTAATTTTTTTTACTTTTGTAATTAATTTTTAATTACGTTTTGTAATAATAGTAATTTACTTTCTTTACTTTTTACAGTTTTTACTATTCACATGAGGAGGTAATTTCCCCAGCTAGGGTGAAAGGTAATTCTTTTACTGTTACTATTTAGATTAATCTCCCTTAAAAATAATATATTTACTATTTAAAATACTGATTAATAAAGGATACCGCTATATTGGTCGATTGGCAATTCAATTTAATCTGGTTTAAACCTGACTAATCAAGGAAACCGCTATATTGGTCGGTTGGTAAATTTATTTTCTGTTGGTTTGAACCTGATTAATCAAGGATACCGCCAGATTGGTCGGTTGGTAAATTTATTTTGGTACCCCGCCTTTATGGCTGGATTATGGACAATATTACCACCTATATGGCTGGTTGGACTTAATTTGACTTAATCAGGATACCGCCAGATTGGTCGGTTGGTAAAATATTATGACAGTTTATATATTATTTTATGGGAGATATCTAAATTAGTAGTAGTAAAAGTAATTCCTTTTGCCTTAGCATTTTATTTCATTTGTAATTTACTTTTCAGCATTTTACTCACCACAATTACTTTTCAGCATTTTCATTTTATGTCTTTTAAGTTTTTATTAGCCATAGTTATGTGTTGTAACTAAATTAGTTATCTGGGGTTGTGATGACTTTTAATATCACCGTTTTATAAGGGGTTAAATTATAGCTTGGGTAATATAAAGATTTATTTATTGAGTCTTAATCTTAATGCCTTTTTATTAATTGGCCACTAATAAAATTGATATGGTAAATCTAAAATGAACTAGACATATGGATTTTAGGTTTCAGCCTTAGACTCAATAGCCCACGATCTTCCTTGAGGATAGATAACCCTTTAATAGATTTCCTTACAGGATAGGAATATACCTGTCGGGCGGGGGTAGCCATAATTGGAACTTAAACTTAATGAATCCAGATAATTTGGTTGACATAGACATATGGTTCAATTGGGTTAAACTGGGTATTTGTGTCTGACCTTCGACAGAGGCTTACACATAATTTAGTGTTCCAGGTTAATAAATCAATATATTACCCAGCTTTAAAATAAGCACTTCATCTTTAAAATAATATTAAAAGAACTCACAACCCTAGATAGTTTTTAATATTGAATTTTCTTAAAATCTACTTTCGAACAATTTTATTTACTTGCCTTTAAATTTAGAATCGTCGTCATTTCAAATCAATTAAACAACCTGTTAGATACTAGTAATAATTTGACCTCATAAAATTAATAACTTAGGTATTAAGTCCTCGTGGGATCGATACTTTTTATACTACTTGAACGATACGTACGCTTGCGTTATACGTGTGTGTTTACGCCGGTCAGCTTCCATGTAGCGGACCAAGTAGTCCCATTTGCTTTCTTCTTAGGTAGGCGCTGGTGATGAAGACATTAAAAAAATTTATGGCTGGATGTGGCATTCTATCCATGGATCCCCCATGGTCTACTGATGGTTGCAATGTTAGGTTGCACATATGGTAAAATTAGCTCAACCTCTTTTTTAACTTTCCAGGGATCATCTTCAAGTGAGCACTAACTCTCATTTTCCTATTTTTATTGTTCTTTAGGATTATATCTAGATCAGAAGATTTAGATTCATGTGGTGTAGAGTCTGTCTCCGGTAAGATTGTGTCTATCAGGTATGTGTACTGACACTCATCATCATCTCGTGGTTATTTCTCAACATGAAAAATATTCACTTCCAGTGTCATATTCCCAAATGATATCTTCATGAGACCGTTCCTGTAATTTATAAGGGCATTAACTGTAGCAAGAAAAGGTCTACCTAATATAAGTGGAATTTTTGACTCGATGTTAATCACAGATTGAGTATCTAAAATTAGAAAATCAACAGAATAGTAGAAGTTATCGATTTTAAGTAAAACATCCTCGACTACTCCCCGCGGTGTTCCGATAGAGCGATCATCTAGTTGTAAAACCACATATGTAGGTTTTAATCTCTTCAAGTCCGAGTGCAGATAAATAGAATATGACATGAGATTAACACTAGCACCTAAATCTAATAAAGCTTGACAAAACTCATATGTGCCAATATGGCAAGCAATAGTGGGGCATCTCAGATCTTTGTATTTTGGTGGGGCCCTCTGGTCAATCACTGCACTTGCTTGCTCTGTCAGGAATGCAATCTTTTTCACATGATGTTTTCTTTTCATGGTGCATAGATCCTTCAAAACCTTCGCATATGTGGGAACCTGTTTGATCACATGTAACAAAGGAAGGTTAATCTTTACTTGCTTTAAATGTTCTAGGATCTCACCAT
Source organism: Zanthoxylum bungeanum (assembly GCA_019454045.1). Lineage (NCBI taxonomy): Eukaryota > Viridiplantae > Streptophyta > Magnoliopsida > Sapindales > Rutaceae > Zanthoxylum > Zanthoxylum bungeanum. The sequence goes on from SKCR01029720.1 coordinate 30,780, forward strand.
TAGGGTCTGTAGCTCTTGCAGTAGGCATAAGAGCTTGAGGGAATGGTACTCTAACTGGGATATGTGGCACTTATTCTTCCTGAAGAATATTGGTACGAATATCTTTGGGGTCACATATAATGTTAGAGGTATCTTGCAAGCCTACCTCCTTACCACTCCCATTGATTATGGCATTAACACATTTTACATTGGATGCCTCATGATCAGCTTGTGCCATGTGTTGCCCTTGCGGATTTGGTTGTGTCTGAGATGGGAATTTTTCTGACTCCTACACACTTAACACGTTATTTAATTTAGAGACTTGACTCTTTACTCCTTATTATCTTCAACCACCTAAGCTATCACTGACTCAAACCTTTGATTAGTTTTACTCTAGGCCTCTATAAATGCATGCACAATATCTTCAAAAGAATTTCTAGGAATGGTAGGTGTGGGATACTGGGGAGCACTGTAACTTCTAAGCTGTGATGTTTGAGTGGGCTGTTGAGACTCATGTTTCCAACTAAAATTTAGGTGGTTCCGCCAACCAGGATTATAAGTATCTGAATAAGACGTATATGGCTTCTTGTACATCCCTAAGGTATTGCATTATTCCTCATATGTTTCCCTCATCTCACCATATAAAGGACAATCTTGGGTTAGATGGTGAATCCTCTTACACATAAAACATACCCCTTGAGGTTCTAACTAGGCAACCGCATGCATAGTTTTGCTATCTTTGGCTTTTAAAGCTCCTATCTCTCTAGTCAATAGCTCAACATGTGCTCTGAGACTATCATTTTCCCTAAAGTGATGTATGCCTCCGCTAGAAGGAGTGGGACATGTCCTATTAGTGCTATCTATGGCATTAGGTCCAGTCTAAGTGTGAGATTTCTCGACTAGGTCATTTAATTACTCTAATGCCTTATCAAGGTCCTTTCGGATAAATTCATCATTGCAAATTGTCTCAACGAAATAGCACTCTCTAGGGGTTAGACCGTCATAAAAGTAACTCACTAAACGCCAACTCTCATACCCTGGTGAGGACAACTAGCTAATATCTCTTTAAACCTCTCCCAAGTTTGATAAATGGTTTCATTGTCTTTCTGAGAGAAGGTAGAAATCTGTCTTTTCAGGGCATTAGTCTTATGGATTGGGAAGTATTTATTAAAGAATGCATGTGTCATCTCACCCCATGATCTTATCGAATGAGGTATTAAAGAGTTAAACCAGCGTTTAGCTCTATTCTTAAGGGCAAAAAGGAAAAACTTAAGTCTAATTGTGTCCGTAGTCCTGAATCGGTCATGAAAGGTTGCTACAACCTCTTCAAATTCCCTAATATTCATATAAGAGTTCTCATTCTCCAAACCATGAAAGGTTGGAAGATACTGTATCATTCCTGGTTTAAAGTCTATATGTGGTGCATTAGGGGGAAACATTATGCATTATGGTCTAGCTGTGTGAGTGGGGTGGAGGTACTCCTCAAGAGACCTAATGGGTGGCCTCTCATAATCACTCATGTTATGTGTGCTAGATGAAGATGATGTGGCAAAAAGATTATCAAATAGACTTTCTGAATTTGAATCTTTCTCTTCAATCTTAGAAAATCTACTAAACCGATCCCCAAGTCTAAGCATTCACTCAAACAAAAATGAAACAATAAGCGAAAATAAAAGAAACTAAACTAAATATCAAAATTTAAACTAAAACTAAAATTGAAATAAAATAAATAAGTAAAAACTAAAAAGTAAAATAGAACGAAGTTATCGCTTGTTGTTGTCTAAGCAAACATGCTCATTTAGATTGTAAACCGTCTCCCCGATAACGGCGCCAAAATTTGATTACGTCCAAAAAGTACTCGCGGTTATCGCAGTATAGTTGGGGTGTCGATTCCTCACAGAGATAGTTATAAGGAACTAATTCACTTAATGAAAATGTTAGCAATAACTTAATTAAATATATGGATTGAATTTTAATGTAAAATAAAACTATGAGAAACACTTAAGAGTTATCAGTAGAGAAAAGCAGCAAAGCGTCGGGAATCCCTCTCGTATCAAATCCATATATTGAGTAATTGATTCCTTTTATTACTCAATTGAAGATTTCACATCCCAAACCAACAATCGGAAGATATCTCAATCAAAAATATATTAAATTCTAAGGTAATCGATGAATTATTTTCTCTATGTTAACATCACACAATGTTATTATTATGACTTATCTAACGTCGACAATATACCCACAGGCAATACTGCAGCAGAAGATCAACTCATAAAATAACATTACCAGTCACAACTGTGTTCCCTAATCACACATGGAAGAAACATGACTATTCCTATACGCAAATTGGTAAAACACAATTTATGGGTTCATAATCAAAAGATAATAAAGAATAACAAATCATCAATTATATTAAACGTTGAAGATGATGGAGTTGGTGCTTGGAATGCCAATCCAAATTGTAAATTTTATTATTTATTAATAAAATAACTACATTTTTCATTTCATACTTTATAATGGAATTTTCATTACATGTATTAAATTGATGTATAGATATGCTAAGAATGACATCGACCTTAAAATAGTTTTGACACTAGGTGTAAACTATTCTTAAAGTAAATATTCATAATCGTTGGTTTTGGAATACGGTCGAATTCCTATAACCTAGAAGACTAGCATATGTCGTATATTGGAATTGAAGTTCCAATGGTTTAATCCAATGTACCATGAATTTTGGAAACTCGTATAGACATGTGGGTATTCGTTGAAGCGAATACTGAATGACTCATAGGTGATTCCTAATAGTTGGAAGTACACACCACCGTCAATAGGAATCTCATCGAGTCGAGTAGCATATGTAATCCTTTGACTATATGATATTATTGATTTTGTGTGAGATCCTCCACACTTTGATACCATGTAAGTCAAAAACCTTTCATGGTCTGGCCTCTAGATTTTTGTTAGGTGTGGACCGATGCACTCAGTAATCAAGTACGAAGCAAGATAGGATCCGTCGGCCCATATGTGTACTATAAGAGGTTTATGTATCCATTTGAGTAAAGTCACGATTCTTAAATCTTTGGCCAAAGTCGATCACTTAGGGTGGATCACATCATTTATGAAGAATCGTGGACATGTCGACATGAGATGTGCGTCTCAGAAACTTGACGGTATATTCTATGTTTCCTAAGCACAACTCGGATAGCCTACGTGACCGGCGTAAACACACACGTATAACGCAAGCGCACGTATCGTTCAAGTAGTATAAAAATATCGATCCCACAAGGACTTAATTCCTACTGTTGTTATTAATTGTTGAATCTATTTATTTACAAATATCTAATTAAATGGAGAAGAGAATGATTGTTTGATTGGTTGAATGTGGTTTTACAAAATAAATAAATAAAAAGACAAAAGAAAATACTAAGGAAAATAACAAAAGACACAAAGATCTAGGGTCGTGAATCATTCTAATATCATTTAAAAGATGAAGTGGTTATTTTATGTTTGTGTAATAAATCAGTTTACTAACCTGGAACACTAAATTATGCAAAAGTCTATGTCGATGGTCAGACGCAAATACCCAGTTTAACCCAATTGAACCATATGTCTATGTCAACCAAATTATCTGGATTCATTAAGTTTAAGTTCCAATTATGGCTACCCCCGCCCGACAGGTATATTCCTATCCTGTAAGGAAATCTATTAAAGGGTTATCTATCCTCAAGGAAAATCGTGGGCTATTAAGTCTAAGGCTGAAACCTAAAATCCCTATGTCTAGTTCATTTTAGATTTACCACATCAATCTTATTGGCGATCAGACAACAAGAAGCATTAAGCTTAAGACTTAATAAGTAAACCTTTAAATTACCCAAACTATAAAATAACCCCTTATAAACCGGTGATATTAGAATTCATCACAACCCCAGATAACTAACGCATAACTAGGGCTAGTAACAACTTAAAAGTAAAAGACATAAAGTAAAAATACTGAAAAGTAGAAGACATAAAGTAAAACTGAAAAGTAAAATAAAATAAAATGCTAAGGTAAAAGGAATTACTTTTGCTACTACTAATTTAGATATCTCCCATAAAATAATATATAAACTTATGATAATAATACCAACCGACCATATATGCGGTATCCTGATTAAGTCAAATTAAGTCCAACCAGCCATAAAGGCGGAACCAAAATTAAATTACCAACCGACCAATCTGGCGGTATCCTTTATTAGTCAGGTTTAAACCAGATTAAAATGAATTACCAACCGACCAATCTGGCGGTATCCTTTTTAAGTCAATATTTTAAATAGTGAATATATTATTTTTAAGGGAGATTAATCTAAATAGTAACAGTAAAAGAATTACCTTTCACCCTAGCTGGGGAAGTTACCTCCTCATGGTAAATAGTAAAAATTGTAAAAAGTAAAAAGTAAAAATTAAATTACTATTATTACAAAACGTAATTAAAATTATTTACAAAACTAAAAACTAAAAAAAAAAATAAAAAATAAAAACTAAAGAATCTAGAGAGAGAAACTCTCTCTTTAGAAGGAATTTAAGAGAGAGGAAGGTACACTGAATTCTGAAATCTCGAGCTCAATTTATAGGCCTCGGTAGGATCTCGCGTCGCGACGCCAGGTCCTCAGCGTCGCGACGCCATATTTGTCGACGTGGCACGCTCTGGTTCGCTGGTTTGAAGATTCTGGATAAGCTGATAAGGTGACACGTGGCAGAGTGGTTGGGCTTCAATTATTATGACACGTGGCGGCTTCTGATTGGTCGCTGAGATTCTTATCCGCCACGTGTCAGATAAGGATAGGATATCCAATAATTGATGTTGATGTGGCGATGACGTGGCGGTGACGTGGCGACGACGTGGCGACACGTGGGAAAGAGACTGTCGGCACCGTAGAATTGCGACACGTGTCACTTCCTGATTGGCTGATGATGATGTGGCGGTGACGTGGCGATGTTGACTTGCTGACGTGGCTGATGACATGGAATGACATGTGGAACACGTGGCGATGATGACTGTCGGCACCGTAGGATGCTGACACGTGGCACGGCGCATTTTAGCAGATCGGCTGTGATGGTGACACGTGTCACGGCGCATTTTAGCAAAGTCAAACTTTTCTCAGATTTTGATTTGTGGACCCGGCGCACGTTAGCACTGTTCGGCGCATTTTAGACGTCGCGACGCGCTAAAGACCAAAATATCCCTGTTGACGCATTTTTGTCCGTTTTTGCCCCAAATTGCCTCCAATGCTTTCCAAACTTTATTTATCTACAAAATAACACAAAACATATCAAAACGTTCACAAAACTCAAGAAACTATACAAAATATTAGGTTAAATGAGTGGGAATAGTGATATAAATACCACTCATCACTACGACAAAATGATTGTTAAACATATGTGATGACCTCGACTTGTATAGTTCAGAAAGGTCATTCATGTTCTTCGCGAATTCGGAAGTGACTGAATTTTGTACATATTAGCTAGGCTTATATGACAAACGTGTCTGAACTTAAAGAGTCCCAATATGAAGTGTACTCGTTGAGCACATGGGTAGCCGATTATTTTTGATAAATATAATATTCGATATTATAATTATCAAATAAGATAATCAAGCGTTATTGGATGACATTGATTATTTACTTTAACCTAATTGGATTAATTCAATAATTACACAGATGCTTAATTGTAAAATCATAATTATCTCTACCATTTGAGGATATTATGGTAATTGTAAGTATGTAATAATATGTGGTTTTGGCTTGATTTAATTGGATTAAATCAAGGTGGCAAACATTTAGCTAATCCATTTCCTAATCATTGGCTTCATTTAATTGGATTAAATTAATGTGGGAGACAATGGAGATTAGTCACACCTAGTTATACATATTTGGACAAATTAGATTAAGCCACTTAAAAGTTGATTACAACTTTTATTAATTAAAAATTATCTAAGTTTTGCTATAAATAGCAAGCTTTATGAAGGTTTTAATTACAAGAAAAATAACAAGCATAAGCAAATTCTTGAGAGATTAGCCTAAGTTAGAGAAGTGTTTAGAGAAGCTTGTGAGGTCTCTACAACATTTCATCTAGGAGAAATCAAGATTGGATCTTGAAGTGAAGCTTGGAAACATTGGAAACAAAATTGGATCTTGGAATCAAGCTTGCACACCTTGGAGGTTATCCAACAATTTCAACAAAGGAGAAGTAGATTGGATCTTGCATCAAGCTTACTAGGTAATGTTTGATCTTCTCCAAAGCTATGTTCATTTGTGTATTAGATGCATGATCACATAGCTTATTGTTGAATAAGGCTAATCAATTGTGTTAGGATACTTTAGAAGTATAAACACAACATGCTTATAATTTAGGTCAAAGATGTTCGTGTTGGACATGGAATAATTAATAAGAGTTTGGAACTCTAGATTAAAGCTTAGAGCTATGGCTACCATTCTAGAATCACTTGACCACCTTTGGGTGACCTAGAATTATTCACGAGACATTTCTTATTGGGATTCTAATTTGGTCTGTGTATTGGATTCAAAATTTACGCAAGTGCGTATTTAGAATAAATTTATGTTTTTGTAAAAATATTTAATATTTTGAAAAAATTTGATTTTTATTCTATAACATGTGTTAATGTTGGTTTTGAAATTAAAAATTAATTTTGGGTGTTTTTGAAGTGTTTAGGGAGAACTGGAATAGATTAGGGTAATCACCATAATCCATTCAGCTCACTGGAAAGTGAGCTGAATGTTTTGCAAATGAAAACAAAAAAAGGGTGATCAGTGCTAAAGTGTGCCCACAATGCGCGCGCGATTGTAGCGCATAAGACTATTCTAAGGTCAATGTCATTCTTAGCATATCTATATATCAATCTAATACGCATAATGACAATACCATTAATAAAGTATGAAAATGTAGTTATTTTATTAATAAATAATAAAATGTACAATTCAGATTGGCACTCAAAGCACCAACTCCAACAAACTCTCACTTGCTTAATGCCAATCTGGATGGTACCACAGTCCCATCCTCCATATGTTTATCGAATAACTTATGAGGTAAGGCCTTTGTAAGCGGATCTGCTCTGTTGTCTAGTCCTCGAACCTTCAAGACCACTATGTCTTTTCGTTCAATTATCTCTCTAATTACGCTATATTTCCTTTCCACGTGTTTAGACTTGGAATGAGCTCTCGGCTCCTTAGCCTGCACAATGGCTCCGCTATTATCACAATACTATGAGATCGAATCCGCAATACTAGGCACAATTTCAGGTTCTATGATAAAATTTCAAATCCATACAGCTTATTTAGCAACTTCTGAAGCTGTTATAAATTCTACCTCAGTGGTGGAATCAGCAGTTGAACCTTGCTTTGAACATCGCCAACTAACCGCACCATCGTCAATGGTAAATATTTATCTTGATGTAGATTTTCTATCATCTGGATCTCTCTGAAAGTCAGAGTCTGTCTAACGGTGGAGCTTGAGTTTGTATTAAATATATATATATATGTGTATGTGTGTGTGTGTGTGTGAATAAGTTCGATTCCGTAGCCTCTCTGACTCGAGCAATTAAAAATGTAAGGGCATTTTAACACTTAGCGGCCTAAAGCCAACCGGTTTGGGAATTACTGGCTCAAAGCTCGTTACATGGGTTACAGAGAAAGCTTAAGAAAATCAGACACTTTTCTTTTTAACATCTGATATCCGAGAAATTAAGTCCGTATGGATGTTTTAACACCTAGTGCCCTAAAGAAAATTGGTTTAGGAGTCACTGACTCAATGCTCGATACAAGGATTGAAGATGTATTATAAAAAAAAGGAAAAAAAGTGTATTTATAAAAAACTTTCATTGCCAATAGGTGTGAACTATAATATAATATTATGACAAAAATATTACTTTCTTTTCAACAAGACATGTGAATATTGTAGGCACAATAAATTGATTGATACCTTGTTTTATGTGTGTATGGAAGAAGGGTAAAAAGTACATGAGAATTTTCTTATTTGATCATTTAGAAAGAAAGAAAACAATTATTAATTTGGATAAGAATTTATCTTTTTAAAGTTTTTCATTTATATTACTAGGGACTAGTAATAAGATGGTTGAGGGGTGTGATGAATATTAAAAAGTGTACACTTAATAAAATAGAAACTAATCATTTACACTTATAATTTCATTAATCTCCTTAATTTAGCATATTTGTAAAATAATAATTAAATTTATGTTTTATATATTTTTATTGTGATTTTTATTTCTTATGTTGGTGAAATAATATCTTGGATGCATAACTAGAAAAATGGACATGACATTTGGATTTTGGAGGCCGGAAATTTGAAAGGACGTTCTAATAGTATACACTTTCGAAAATTTCAACTTTGCGCAATTTTCGTAATCTGGCCATAACATTTTAATCCGTTATCAGATTGAGCCAATTCTAGTTCCAGAGGAAAGAAGACTCAAATATCTATAACTTTTATTTTTGCAAGAATTTCTAGTTCTGAGGTTTTCAAGGTCGAAATTGGTGAAGACATCAATTTGTGTTACATGTAATTTTAATTATTAGAAAATAAAGTAAAAAAGTAAAAAATAAAAAAATAAAAGTTGAAATATCATAATTCACTTTAGGTGGATTGTGATCATGTTTGCAAAAGTATCAACAACAAAATTAAAAAAAAGTCAAAAAAGGAAAAATAAAAAATAAAATAGTAAAAATTTGTTGTTTGTATTTGATTTGGAAAGTTTTATTTAATCATTGAGAGATGAACATTTCTACTATAAATAAGGTGCTCACCTCTCATTTTTCTCCATGCTTTCTTTCAAAGTTCTCTTGTAAAATTTAGGAGAGAGTATCTTGTGTGTTTTATTTTTTTAAGCTTTCTTGTAATTTCTTTTTCTTTCGGTAATAAAATTATGCATGTTTTTTTCAAATCATTAGTAGGTAATTTCATCATACTGGGGTAAAGAGTGAAGCTCTTAATATGAAAATATAAATTAATATTATTTATATTATAATATGGCTGGTTTTATATGTTTTGACATAATTAATTCATGAAGTAAATTAACTGTGTAATAATAAAATTTTGTATATTATAAAAAGTAAGATTTATATATATTTGAAATATTAAGAGTAGATTTCCTAACCCCAATATTTTAATCTATTTTGTAGTTCAATTTAAAATTTTCCACCACTTCAAACAAATTCAATATTTTTATTTCACTCGAATTGTTATTTTATTTTACTAAATTTATTCTTTGTGGATCGACCCCGGACTTATCGAGTTATTTTATTACTTCGACACTCTTATACTTGGGAGTAAAGAACCACTTTTTGAGCGTGTTATTTGGTACAATGCGTTGCAATCAAAGTTCGCAATGATCATGAGTGACCTCTAGCAAGATATCATGACCCTCCAAACACAAAGAATGAAATATCGAATAAACTCATAAGTCATACTTAATGTAGTAAAGTCCCTCTATTGTCGACTCTCGATCGAGTGTGGGCTATGAAGTCGTCAAACCCCTAAATCGATCATTGGATACGCAAATCAATCATATACAAGATGCACGTATCAGTAAAATATATTTTCAGAAGACATATACTCGATCTAGAGATTTGATCCTCGTGTATGACATTCATGCCTAGGATCTCAAGCTCCAGTATCTGAGCCAATAAATTCCTTTTTGATCATCACATGTCTTCATACATTAAGAACACATCGTCAGCAGCTTCTTTTACCAGGCGTGATAGGCTGGTGCTATATACAAAAGTGAATAATACGTCTCAATGTAGACGGTAGTCGTGACTTCTCAGGTCAAATGACTAGTGGTACACTAGTAAGACAGTGCGATGAATCCTTGACCACGGATAATCTCTCATGTGATTCATCACTTTTGGTCACGTTCAATAACATATTTTTCAAACTCATTACCAATGTTCATGCTCTTGTGACGTGAGACTTGTCACCTAAATATCATTATCAAGTATTGATCTATTGCAACATATGTCAATCATGCGATGTGATCATCACTAATGACATCACCTCAACCGGGAACAGATTCATATGTATTTAAATCAAAATTTTGTACCATATTTATAATATTTTACAGATAGAGTATCAACACGGAATACATCACTGGATCACAGTTTGCAAAATTGTATGATAATAACAGAACGAATGTAAAATATCATAGAATTATCATTATATTAATCGTAAACCAATTTACGACTAATTATAAGATTACATTTACATAAAGATAATACCTTTGAACCGTACGACAAGATTGGTTCTAGGGTATATCCCCAACAAACTCCCACTTGCATTTGAGCCAATCATGTCGGATACCCATCTTCCGAAGATGGTGATTCAGTTGCTGTTGTGTTATAGGCTTACTTAATGGGTCCACAATGTTTCCGCTACAGGGTTAGAAACACGATTAGTAGTTTATCCATTATAAATTGACTGATTTTAGTGGTACTTAGGTAGAATATTCATGAGACTTCTGGTGAGACCTAGGTTCCTATAGCTCCATTGTTATTTCAATACAAAGTTACTGGAACGACAGTGGAAGAGACCATTGTGTTCAGTTATGAACATACAGAGCCAAAAAGCCTATTTTGCAGTATCATGTTGAAGCGAATGTGGAATCCCTAGGGTCGGATCGGTGCTCTATGTAGAGGAAGTGAGTATAACTCGTTGATATCTAGCATGAGTGTATTTTAAAATATTTTATGTAAAACTACAATCCTTTTCGATTCCATAGGACAAAACAGTGACTAAAACGGAGTCCAGAAACTCCAAAACTGAGAGAATAAAGTTTCAGTATTCTTCAGCTCTGCGCATCGCGACGTGAAATCTTAGGCGGCGAGATGCTCCAAAGTACGAGAGCAATTGTGAGAACTGAACGTCTCGATGTCGCGACACAGAAGGGTGAGCGTCACGACGCGTCTAGGTTTGATGCTTGGTGTTACGACACTAGAGAGGTAAAGTCGCGATGCTGCCTTAGGTAGTGATCAATTTTTACTTCAAACCAATACTAAACACTTCCAATTTTCTCCTAATACTTCAAATATACCTAAAATCCAATTTTAGCATCATAAGAACCATCAACACATGTTATACAACTAACATACATGAATTCTAAAAAAATATGTATGTATATGTTTGAATCAAAACACAAACCAATTTAAAATCCCACTATGAAATATCTCATGTGTTGGACAATTATGACCAATAGCGTCACTATTTGTACAAATCATGGTGTTGTTGTACAAATTAACTATGTGACAAAGGAGATTGCTCTCTTATCATTTGTGATTAGATAACCATGATGTATAAATGATAGGAGGTCCCTGTGATTTGTTCCTGGATTGAGAAGATATGAGACAGTATCAATCCACGAGGATAAATCATTAAATATCCATAGTCAGAGTATTATCGAGATTGGACATCGATAATGCGTAAAAGACTAGTATTACACTTGTGCGCGTTGTGAGGGCACGACAGCATAGTTCTCATATATTTTGGTATAGGATACTCATGCAAGTGTAATAGGAGGTTTTTTTTACCGATGGTACAGGAAACAGCTTCGCTCTGGATAGACCCCCTCAGAATTCCATTGGTAGTATGACTATGTGTCTATGGAAATCCGAAATCAGGGTAGGTGTATTTGATCTTAACCTGAGACTTGCACCGCTAATACTTGCGACAATAAATATACTTTGGTTTTGGTCGTCCAGGGCTTTAACAGGTTCTGTGTACGCCTCTGCTAGGTATATTGAGAATCGTAGTGTGTTGGGTGTGATGTCAAGACGGAAGTATCACTCCAGTCATATGGAGATGATGATTGCGCAGGGATACAGAACTGGTTCTCTAAAGGGTTGCAACCATCGGGATAATATGACTTAGTCATGATTATCCGATAATAAAGAGACTAGTTGCTCGTGATCCGATATATGCTTCGTACGGGGCAGACACTGTACCAGCCCCAGGCCTTGCATGTGATCATCCGATACTGGATCGAAATACGCAATACTATGTATACTACGTCTGATATAGATCACTTATTCCTGTAAGCATGTTTCTGGAGAATTGGGTAGGCATGGCGCTTTTCTAGAAGCCAACCTTGTCTTGTAAATCGGTATGAACGTAGTACTAGGTACTTACGTGTTCGGATAGTCCGACGACCGAATTTACTGCCAACATATCCAGGGATCTCATGGGTCGCTTCCCGAAGATTCACTGATGACGTATGACTCGCACTTTATTAATCTGGTATTAATTAATGATGAGAGAGAAAATTAATCTGGGATTAATTGCAGAGATATTTTATCTGGGATAAAATATTATTAAAAGAGAGATAATGATTAATTTGGAATTAATCGATTAAAATAATATATTCGATATATTATACGAAATTGGATTTCGACGCGGGATTAAAATTAGATTTTAATTCGGGCGAACAAGTTAATTTAGAATTAATTCGTTAGCGACGTGAATAGTGATTTCGCTAGGCATAATCATTTAATTACGTCGCAACGGAAAATTCGTTAATTTGGAATTAGCGAATCCGAGCCCGGGATTGTTTGCGAGCGCATTCGCATTTCGAATTCGAGTGCGGCACACAAGTCAAATCAAGCGTCAAATCATTCATCAATCGATTGATGTGATGTCTAGTCACTTTGAGTGATTTGACAACATGTCATTGTGATTGATGGTGGTAGTTGGCAAGCATTTAAAGCTTGACTTTTGGTAAATGAATTTTTGATTTTTTGAAAATAAAAAAAGGTGTATTAGATACACAAAAATTCATCCAACCAAACACAACTCTCTCTATTTCTTTCACCTCTCTCTCTCACGCCCATTTGGGCTATTTTTCTTCTGTTTTTTCTCAGCTCACTGCTGAGAGTTTGGAGAAGGAAAAGAGTGAATTTTATGGCAAAATTCCAAGGTGCTAGCACACAATAGGAGACATACAAATGTGATAGGGAAACCCACTCATGAGCATGAGATTTCATCACAAAGCTTGGAGCTTTCATGGAAGACCAAAGCCGAATTGAAGGAGCCCAAACCAGTGAGTTTGCCGAGCTTGACAGAGGGCAAAAAATAAATTTTTGTTGTCCACCGCATCACTCAACCTCTCGATGTAAGTATTCCGCAACTTCCCTCGTGTATTCACATGTATGTTTTATGCTTTATAATCGATCCTCGGGACCGTAGAAGTCCAACAATGGTATCAGAGCGGAGTAAAAGCATGAAATTTGATTTAGGGCTTAAAATTGGGTAAATTGATTTTGAGCATGATTTGGTTAAATTGTTTGATTAAGTGTGCTTAAATCATGTTTAATTGAAGATTGATTGGATCATTTTTCATGAAATTGTGATTGGATCATTTTTCCCCTTTTTGGATGGCTTGGCCGAATCCTTCATGAACCCTAAATGTCTTGGCATTTTGATTTTTGATTCATTGGATGAGTTGGAATCAATTGGAAATGTTGATTTAATGTTTAATTGGATTCAATTGGATTGGATTTAAAATTGGACATAAAAATCCTCACATTGCCGAGAGTTATAGAGCATGAATTGGGTTTGATTTTTGTTAAATTGTGTTGGACATGATTTAATGTAGAGAAGCATGATTAACTAGGCTAATTTGGTGTTTTGGAAATATTGATTTGGGTAATTAATTATGCTATACACTTTATGTAATTAAATTGTGAAATTGGATTTTTGTAATTTAATTAAATTGGGCTAATTTTGGAAATTGGGCTTGAAATGTTGTAAATGGGCTAATTGGGCTTGGTTGTACCAAGTTAGGTTTAGGCTAAATTGGTTGGATTCAATTGGGCCCAAAACCGTTTTCATAAAGTCCAAATGCGACTAATGGACCTTAATAGTTTAATTGGGCCTAAATTGATTTCTAGGCTTATGGGGTTACTCCTTGATTGGACTTTGGTTATTGGGGTTGACCCGAGTTGACCAAAAGTCCACGCCTTAAGAAATTAATTAAAAGCCCATTGGACTTTAATTAAATTAACGTTGGACGTTAATCGGGCTTTGAGACCCGTAACGATTAGATTTGGAATTTAAGTCGTAAAAGGTTTATTAATAAAGTGTAATATTTAATTTGGAATTAAATAGCAAATTAGTATTAAATACAAATTGAATTGGATTTAATTTTGTAGTTTAATTTAATTCAAGAATTCGTACTTTGAGTACTTGTTCGCAAAATGAGTTTGACTCGCGCAAAATCAAATCATTGTTTGAACATTGGATGATCACTAATTATCAGATTAATTAATTGGATTAGATTGATTGATAACATGCTTGTGTGAATACATGGTTGCGATGCATGAATAATGTATATCGGATGGATATTAGATGGGTGAGGCAATTTTGGAAATTGTTGTAATAAATTTAGAATTTATTAATTGGACCTGCGTGTCCAGCCTTATTACCTCCTTACTCTATGTATTCTCTTCTCACCTATTCCCCTCAATGTAAATGAGGTTTCTTTAGAAGTGTAGTGTAACGGGTAGAAGTAATACATGTGCTAACGGGAGAGAGGAAATGAAGAGATTTGATCTAGGATCAATGTGTTAAGTATCCATCCGCATATCATTATTATTTATTATACGTGCTTTATTATGTATTTAGAATGCATGTTTAAGGGTGTATGAAGATGAGACCTTAACAAAGATAATAAATTGGTTGCCAATTTGCACTCGAAAAACCCTTGCAAAATATTAAGCGTTTTTCCTTCCATTGAGTGATTCTTACTCAAGATCCAAGACTGGCATTGGTTTGTTGGCCAAAGTCAAGACCTTTGTCCGTCGAGGATGTGTTTGAATCACGAAGGCTTTGTTTCATATTGGTGTCTTGTCCAAGTTGTGGTTTGTTGGCCAAAGTCAAGACCACTTCTTGTCCATCGACATTGATTACGAAGCTTTCCATGGTCAATGAGTTCCGCTTAACTGGGATCACTAAGTTTGTTGTGCCAAAGCCAAGGCTTAGTTGATTCAGAGGAAAAAGGTTAGGTAATATATTAGATATATTGGCATATATAAGATATATGTTTCGGACTTGGATGTCCCCCTACTGGATCTAGGAATTGGATCGGATCTAATTGATCTTAGAGATCTACCTAGTTAATTATCATACAATTTGTTGGCCAAAGTCAAGATTGTGTGACATTTAACGGGATCCTAGCCCACTAGGAAACACGGTTTCCCGAGTACTCGACAAAGGGTTAGAGGCTCGTCGAAAAATAGTGGGAGGCAAGAATTAAATTTGCAATATTCATTTAATTACTTGCCATACACGCTCAAAACAAATATCATTCGTCAAATAAATTAAATTATTAGTTGGACTAATATTTAATTGTTGTTTTAATTAACAGTTGGACTGTATTCAAACAAATTAAAAGTATAGTTGATTAATATAGTTGGACTATATAATCATTATATTTAAAAGTACCTGAAATCGTTGATTAAATAGTTGGACTATTAGAATCAAGATAAAATTGAAAGATTGACATTTAAAACATAATCCTAGGGAAAATGTATTTAAATGGTTTAATTTTCAAATTGGGAATAAAATTTCAGGATGGTCCTGGAAACTAATAAGTTACTTTATTTGATAAAATAATATATTAGGCCTAAGCCCGGAGTTAAACAAATAAGTAGAGCATGATATTTGGAATATTCATGTGATGATGACTTTAGTACTTAATCCATTATACTTACCAATTAGACTCCTTAATTTCTTAATCAGAACAAAGGATTAGATCCTTAAAGTATGATATAGAAATTGAAGGATCTTCATAGATCTATTCATAGATCTTAGAAGTACTAAATTGCAATAGTAAACTCTTGGAGAATTAATGGCTATTCTCAAGGAGACAAAGCCAAAGTTTGCAATTAGGCAAGTAGCGCAAGTCGCACCTTACTTCAATATTCCAGAAGGCCAAGGCTTGGCCAAAGGCTTCTGGAGTGTGGAAAATGGCAAAGGCAATATCATTATAATCTTATGGGAAGATAAAGGACATATCCCAAAATGTCTGCCTAAAATGTGGCAAACGGGATCGCGGAAGCGTGACTGCTGTTTGAACAAAGCAGATATGAAGGAATTGAAGACGGGCAATGCTCTGACTTCATATATGTTTTTCATAAATATGTTCACTACTAGTATTAAAATTGGATTTTAAATACTTAGTGTGGTACATAAATATGTACTGGTGTGCAGAATCTGCTATGAGCAGGATACTGACTTCAGATGAGATTAATCTGCGAATTGGAAACGGGATGAAAATCATCGTTTTAACCGTAGATACCTAAGTTTAGGAACTACCCTTCGGGTGTGTACTTAAATTAGGAAACTGTTATAATGTAACTAGTTTGACTAGAAACATTATCTCTATATCAGTGTTTAACCCGCTGCAGGTGAACCTTTATATTCTAGAACACTAAAGTGTTTTATTATATAAAGATGATATTGAGATAAACACATTAGATGTGAATAACAGTATTTATATTTTGAATATAAATAAATCTCAAACATACAACATGACAAACAAATAGCTCGAATTGATTTAATCAGTTGAAACTTAGTTGTGGCATTGTTGTCTGAGACACAATCAAACAAGAATCGTATATCCACACTTTCGAAGAGTGGGTACTAGGACAAATTTGATTCCATTCAAATAAAGTCTACGAATCTAGTTTATTGGGTAAAGTGCTTAAAACACTATTTACTTGGTAAAAGTACAAATGCCACCGATCTGTTAGCCCTAATTCATAGTGAAGCAAGTGGGCCCATATCTAGCTAGGCTAGAGGTGGAAATGAATATTTTGTGACCTTTACGGATGTGGCATCTCGTTATGGTTATGTGTTTCTTTTGAAACACGAATCGGAAACTTTTAAAGTTTTGACACGAAATAGACAAACAGATCGGCTAAAGTATTAAACCGTCACGGTAAGACCGTAATGAAAAATACTTAAGCAATAAGTTTCTGATATTCTTGAAAGAGTATAGTATTCTTTCAATGAGGACTCCTCTCGGAACACGTCATCTTGACGGTGTGTCCGAATAGAGTAACCGAATTTTGTTAGACATGATAAGGTTAATCATGAGTCGCTATGAGCTACCATTTCCTTTAAATGATGAGCATAAACAGTGCAGAACTTATTTAGAATAAGGTTCCATAAAAATCTGTTTGGCAGATATCATATTAGATATGATCAGTAAAGAAACTGGGTTTTCTCATTCCTGAAAATATTTGGGATGCTAGGCATATGTTTGGATGATACCAAACTAGAACCCAAATTGGATAAGTGCCAATTGTAGGTTATCCTAGGGATACCAAAGAATAGTACTTATACAACTCACTAGAGAACAATTTAATTGTTGCTCGCCATGCGGTTTTCCTAAGAGGAATACCTATATGCAGTGGTAAGTGGGAGGATAGTAAAACTCGATGAAAATCGGAGTAATACTATTCAAGGCACCGATTCCTAATGGAACACATATAGTTCATCAAGGATGAAAATAAACCAGTAATCTTCGAATACACAAGAACCGCGTATGTCGGAGAGAGTCAGAAAACAACCTGGGGTATGGGTTTCTGATCTCACTTCGATAAGATGTCAATCTTATTGAGGAATACCAACTGACTACGTATGAGGAATTGATACAAGGTATCAACTCCCTATTATGGCAAAGTGCCATGAATCCGAAATGGATTCCATGTATACCAACTATGTTTGAATACTAGTTGATGTACCGCAAGGCATTGTGCCTATTGGTACTATATAAGTCTTTAAGGAAGACATACATGGATGACAACATACCAACGTATAAAGCTAGGCTTTTATCGGAAAGGTATTGTTATCAACATTGTGTTGATTACGATGAAACCTTTTACCTGTTGCCACGGTAAATCCATTTGGATAATGCTTGCTAATGCTGCATGTTTCATTTATGAAATATGTCAGCTTAACGGGGAAAATCGCTGTCCTGAAAAGGAAACCTTTTGGAGGATGTTTACAACATCCTGACGGTTTTGTCGTACCAAAACTAGCAAACAAGGTTTGCAGGTTATTCGATCCATGTTTGGATTGAAGCAAGCATTAAGTTCTTGGAATTATCGTTTTGATATAATCATAATGGTGTATGATTTAATTCAAAACGAAATGATTCTTGTGTGTATAAGGAGGTTAGTGGGAGCGCACTGAAAGTGACTGTCTTTAATAATGATAATATGTCATTTCTTGGAAATGATATTCCCATAATACAATCGGTGAAAGCTTGGCTTTCGACAAAATTCTCCGTGAATTCTTGGGAGAAACAACCTTTATTCTAGGAATAAAGATCTACTGGGTTAGATTTAAAGTTGTTATCACTCTCCGAGAACTCGTACAATGAAAAATGTACGAGACCTGATGTCTCATACGCTTTGAGCATATGGATTCACAACCAGGCCAATCCAAGTGATAGTCACTGGATTGATATTAAGAACATCTTTTAGTATCTTAGAGAACTAAGGATGCTGTCTTAAACTATGGACAAGGAGAACTTGAAGTGACTGGGATCACTGCTGCAAGTTTCCTAACCGATAAAATGACTATAAGTCGCAAACGGTACTATAAAGTTTGAATAACGGAACAGTGAGCTGGAAATCTTCCAAGTAAGATACTGTTACCGAATAAACAACATATGCGGGTTATTGCTGCAGCTGAGGCAGCAATAGAAGCCTTCTGGGTCGATACTAAATCTAATTAGATTAGATATAGTTCAGTTAGTAGCTGAGCTGGGCTACAGCACAGGCTAAAGAATTAACGGTCTCATCAACGATCCAGATACATACTTCGATATTCATCTTATTCGTTCGGATCATACATCGTGGCGATATGATGATCGAATAAATCGCATCAGATGATAATCATGCAAATCCGCTGACGAAAGCCTTTTCTCAGTAATTTGAGCCAACCGTACATAGTTTGGGTGTAAGACACTCGAGTGACTGACTATAGGCCAAGTGGGAGATTGTTGGACAATTATGACCCATAGTGTCACTATTTGTACAGATCATGGTGTTGTTGTACAAATTAATTATGTGACAAAGGAGATTGCTCTCTTATAATTTGTGATTAGATCACCATGATGTATAAATGATAGGAGGTCCCTATGATTTGTTCCTGGATTGAGAAGATATGAGACAGTATCAATCTACAAAGGATAAATCATTAAATATCCCTAGTCAGAGTATTATCGAGATTGGACATCGATAATGCGTAAAAGACTAGTATTACACTTGTGAGTGTTGTGAGGGCACGACGTCATAGTTCTCATATATTTGGGTATATGATACTCATACAAGTGTAATAGGAGGTTGTGTTTACCAATGGTACGGGAAACAGCTTCGCTCTGGATAGACCCCCTCGGAATTCCATTGGTAGTATGACTATGTCTATGAAAATCCGAAATCAGGGTAGGTGTATTTGGTCTTAACCTGAGACTTGCATCGCTAATACTTGCGACAATCAATATACTTTGGTTTTGGTCATCCAGGGCTTTAACAGGTTCTGTGTACGCCTCTGTTGGGTATATTGAGAATCGTAGTGTGTTGGGTTTGATGTCAAGATGGAAGTATCACTCAAGTCATATGGAGATGATGATCGCGCAGGGATACAGAACTGGTTCTCTAAAGGGTTGCAACCATCGGGATAGTATGACTTGGTCATGATTATCCGATAATAAAGAGACTAGTTGCTCGTGGTCCGATATATGCTTCATACGGGGCAGACACTTTACCAGCCCCAGGCCTTGCATGTGATCATCCGATACTGGATCGAAATACGCAATACTATGTAGACTACGCCTGATATAGATCGCTTATTCTTGTAAGCATGTTTTTGTAGAATTGGGTAGGCATGTCACTTTTCTAGAAGCCAACCTTGTCTTGTAAATCGGTATAAACGTAGTACTAGGTACTTACGTGTTCGGATAGTCCGACGACCGAATTTACTGCCAACATATCCGGGGATCTCATGGGTCGCTTCCCGAAGATTCACCGATGACGTATGACTCGCACTTTATTAATCTGGGATTAATTAATGATGAGAGAGAAAATTAATCTGGGATTAATTGCGGAGATATTTTATCTGGGATAAAATATTATTAAAAGAGAGATAATGATTAATTTGGAATTAATCGATTAAAATAATATATTCGATATATTATACGAAATTGGATTTCGACGTGGAATTAAAATTAGATTTTAATTTGGGCGAACGAGTTAATTTAGAATTAATTCTTTAGCGATGTGAATAGTAATTTCGCTAGGCATAATCATTTAATTACGTCGCAACGGAAAATTCGTTAATTTGGAATTAGCGAACCCGAGCCCGGGATTGTTTGCGAGCGCATTCGCATTTCGAATTTGAGTGCGGCACGCAAGTCAAATCAAGCGTCAAATCATTCGTCAATCGATTGATGTGATGTCTAGTCACTTTGAGTGATTTGACAACATGTCATTGTGATTGATGGTGGTAGTTGGCAAGCATTTAAGGCTTGACTTTTGGTAAATGAATTTTTGATTTTTTGAAAATCAAAAAGGTGTATTAGATACAAAAAAATTCATCCAACCAAACACAACTCTCTCTCTTTCTTTCACCTCTCTCTCTCACGCCCATTTGGGCTATTTTTCTTCTGTTTTTTCTCTGCTCACTGCCGAGAGTTTGGAGAAGGAAAAGAGTGAATTTTGTGGCAAAATTCCAAGGTGCTATCACATAATAGGAGACATACAAAAGTGATAGGGAAACCCACTCATGAGCATGAGATTTCATCACAAAGCTTGGAGCTTTCATGGAAGACCAAAGACGAATTGAAGGAGCCCAAACCAGTGAGTTTGCCGAGCTTGACAGAAGGCAGAAAATAAATTTTTGTTGTCCATCGCATCGCTCAACCGCTCGAAATAAGTATTCCGCAACTTCCCTCGTGTATTCACATGTATGTTTTATGCTTTATTATCGATCCTCGGGACCGTATAACTTCAATATTATGAACAATTCTAGTTCACCCAAAGGTGGTCAATTGATTCTAGAATGGTTGTAATAGCTCTAAGTGTTAATCTAGAGTTTCAAACTCTTATTAATTGTTCCATGTCCAACATGAACATCTTTGACCCAATTACAAGCATATTGTGTTTATACTTCCAAAGTATCCTAACACAATTCATTAGTCTTATTTCAACTTTAAGCTATGTAATCATGCATCCAATACATAATTCATCAATATATATCTCACTAATGAAAAACTCACTAATGAGGAATATAGCTTAGGAGAAGATCAAACATTACCTAATAAGCTTGATAAAAAGATCAAATCTCCTTCTTCTTGTTGAAATTGTTCGAGAAGTTCCAAGGTTTAGCAAGCTTCACTCCAGGATCCAATCTTGATTCTAATGCAAGCAAACTTCACTCCAAGATGCAATTTTGATTTATCCTAGATTAAATGTTGTAGAGATCTTCTAAAGCATCTCTAAACACTTTCTAACTTAGGCTACTTTCTCCCAGAATTACTTGTATTTTCATAAGCTGAAGCTTATCAAGCTTATCTTTTTTTTTTCATAATTAAAACCTTCCTAAAGCTTGCTATTTATAGCAAAACTTAGACAATTTTTAATTAATAAAAGTTTTAATCAACTTTAGGTGGGCTTAATCCAATTTATCCAAATATGAATAATTAAGTGTGACTAATCACCTTTGTCTACCACTTTAATTTAATCTAATTAAATCAAGACAAAAATTAGCAAATGGATTAGTTCAATGTTTGCCACTTTGATTTAATCCAATTAAATCAAGCGAAATACACCTACAATTACATATTTGCAATTACCAAAATATCCTAAAATGATAGAGATATTTATGAATTTAGAATTAAGCCATTGTGTAAATCTTGAATTAATTCAATTAGGTCAAAGTAAATAATCAATGTTATCCAATAACAATTGATTATTTTATTTGATAATTATAATATCTAATATTATCTTTTATCAAAATTAATCAGCTACCCAAGTGCTCAAATAGTACACTTCATATTAGGACTCTCTAAGTCCAGACATGTTCGTCATATAAACCTAGTTAATATGTACGTAATTCGGCCACCTCTGAATTTACGAAGAACACTAATGACTTTACTGAACTATACAAGTCGAGGTCATCATATATGTTTAACAATCTCTCTGTCGTAGGCTATCCGAGTTGTGCTTAGGAAACATGAATACATCATCAAGTTTCCAAGGCACATATCTCATGTCGACATGTCCACGATTCTTTACAACTTAATTAGAAACTATTTCTGATAAAAGCGATCCACCCTAGGTGATCGGCTTTGGCGCCAAAGTCTTAAGAATCGTGACTTGCGCACATGGATCCCTAAAGCCCTCATAGTACACATACGGGTCGACGGATCCTATCTTGATATGCACTAGATTAACAAGTACATCGATCCACACCTAACGAACATCTAGAGGTGAGACCATGAAAGGTTTCTGACATACATGGCATCAAAGTGTGAAAGATTTCACACAAAACCAATGATATCCTATAGTCAAAGGATCACATATGCTACTCGACTCGAGGAGATTCCTATTGACGATGGTGTGTACTTACAACTATTAGGAATCACCTGTGTGTCATTCAGTATTCGCTCTAACGAATACCCACATGTCTATACGAGCTTCCCATGTTCATGGTATATCGGGTTAAACCATTGGAACTCCAATTCCAATATACGACTTGTGTTTATTTTCTAGGTTATAAGAATTCGACCGTATTCCAAAATCAATGACTAGGAATATTTATTTTAAGAATAGTTTATAATAGTAATAATATCCCAATGTCGGACCACCTAGTGTCCAGTATTACTACATGACTATTCTAAGGTCGATGTCATTCTCAGTATGTATATATATATATCCATCTAATATGCATAATGACATTTCCAT
Source organism: Zanthoxylum bungeanum (assembly GCA_019454045.1). Classification (NCBI taxonomy): domain Eukaryota; kingdom Viridiplantae; phylum Streptophyta; class Magnoliopsida; order Sapindales; family Rutaceae; genus Zanthoxylum; species Zanthoxylum bungeanum. The sequence goes on from SKCR01029720.1 coordinate 53,789, forward strand.
TAATAAGATTTGAAATGAAAATATAATTATTTTATTAATAAATAGTAAAATATAATGTACTACACATTATTTGGATTGGCACTCCAAACACCAACTCCAATACTTCATAAGCATCAAAATATTCAGCTTTTGTATTAGACAGTTGTAGTTGTCTATGAGGAACTCTTCCAACTAACAGATTCTCTATTACCAATAAAAATATTGCTGACATAGCCACTTTATCATCCATATCTGACTCAAAGTCATACCTAGTGTAACCCTTAATTTATACCTCCCACTAGTCAAAACAAAACCCTTAGTTCTTCTTAAGTACATCAAATAATTTTGATATATGCTGATAACTTTTACAACATTTATAATATCAAATTTCTTTTATAGAATTGCGTACATGAAACTGCTTATGGCTAGAGCATAAGTAATTCTTCACATATGCACATGATCGACTTATTGGTTCCTATCTCATTCAGAGATGAACTCCATGACTACAAGGAAAGACATTTTCTTTCAAGTCATCTGTACTGAAACCTTTTCAGTACTATCTATATGTACAAATTTATAGGGAAGTCCTACAATTCATTTTGCTCTATCTATATGGAGACGAGAACCTTAATATAGGTTACTACTCCCCAATATTTTATATGGAGATCATATTAGACAACCACAATTTTGTCTCAGTTTAACATGTTTACATCAATTCCCATAATAAGTATATCGCATATATACTTCGCAAGGAATTGAATGACATTATTAATTTCCTTTTTGTAGACCCATGGTTCATCAATATTCATGATGAAGTCAAACAATTTGACCGCATCATCGAATCATATGTTCCATTTTCTGGAAGCTCATTTAAATCCAAATATGGATCTATGTAGTTTACCATCTCTACGATTATCTGAAACAAGCCCCGCATGTTGTTTCATATATATGGACTCCTCAATGAAACATTAAGGACGTATATCTAAACATCCATTTGCCAAATCTAAGAGTCATAATAAGCTGTTATAACAAGTATTATCCAAATAGGCCAATAAGGACATTTCCTACAGGTGGATCAACTGATGACGACACTTGATTAGTCTATTTTGGCTTTCATGGTTCAAAACCTTCTTCCAGAATTGATATCTAATATTATTTCATCGTAGGTTCTAGGATCATCCCTCTGGATCAATTCTTCTATAAAAAATGATTCAAAATCATTATTTAGACGGAAAGAAGTATTTATGCGAAAGGTGTCTTATCCTAGAGGATCTACGAAGAGTTTGATATAAAGAAAGCTGAGTATTAGATCAAATAAGTGGATCTATATGAACGAGTTCATAAATATCAACAGGCTCACCCATATGACGTTTGATCAATGTTAAACTTTCCATATTTTCATCTAGCTCATCAGGTTAAACAATTTTAACAAAAACTAGATATTTCCAAAACTTCAATTATTGAAGTTTTCGACATTTCTCATTCCGTATCTAATAAGAAATTCTGGGAACTACTTTGGATGAAGTCATATTCAATATATTTATTGTGGTATTGAGAGTATGTGAGTAAGTTTTCAAAACACATCATAAATCATACCATTGTAGGAAACGATTTCTCGTACGGCGGAAGCGTGCTAGGCACCAGAATCGACCTTGAAAACTTTGTTGCCTTTGCCTATTCTTAGCCGAAACTGTTCAGATTTTTTGGACTTATTTTGCTTCTATTTTTGATTATCTTTCCAATCCCGAATAGCCCTAGAACAGCAGCCTAAAAACATGATTGTTTTGCAAATCGAAAGCTCGCTAAAGACACGCACAACTAATTATTTTTGTGCTAGTTATTTTCCATATTTTGGACAGCAGTTCTGAACGTTTTTTAAACTCTAAAACAGCCTCAGTGTGTCCCCAAATCAGCCCTTAATATTGTCTAAAATTATGCAAAAAAATATAACCAACACCAAGCCACAAAAAAGGTCAATGGTGGCAATATTGAGCAGATTTCTCTACTCACTACCGACAGTGATAATAAGAAGATGATAAAGAATTTTATTCCAACTTTGTATGGTCTTCCATGCTATGGCTCGTTACCAACAAAGGAAAATGTGGGCTTCACTCACAAGATTAAATCCAAACAGCCCGTGGTATTTTGGCCGTAACATTTTCATATGATCTCTAATTTTTATGAACTTTATATCATCAGAAATCTAAGACCAAAACCTATAATTTTCAAGTTGGATATTTTTCCAAATGTGAATCGGAAATAAGTCAAAAATTGAGATTTTCGTGGATGCTATAGTAAATTCGAGTGAGATCTAGAATGGGGTGAGGTGGCACAATCTTGGCCACTCTTTTCATAATAAAAATCAGTATTTTCTCTATAAATATAGCACTATTCATCATCCCTCTCAAAAAGCCAAAAATATGATTGGCCTAGAAAATTCTTCCCCAAATTTCTTCATCTCTCAATGCCATTCTTGAAGGTTTTTGGTGATAATCTCAAGCTCATTCCTCAATAGGGTAAGCTTCTAACTATATTTCTTTCATTATTTTTCAGTTTGGGCAAAGGAACTATAGCCCTAAACTCGCACCTTATATGCCTTAGAGCTTGAAGTGGCTCAATTGACTTTGAAAGTGTTGTTAGCATGCATTATGGGGAGTGTCTTGATAGTAATAGCATAGAATTGAGTCTTTTGTGTATGAATGAGTTGAGGGGATTTTATATTGAGATTTGATAATATTTGAATAAATGATGTTGTGTTGGGTTGATGATATATAATGGTTTATGGCAATTTGAGTGGGAGTTTGAGTAGTAGTATTGGAATTGCTTAGGCTTTTTCATGGAATAAGTGAATAATAGTCCTGAAAATGGTCGAGCGTCATGACGCCAATGGGCTTGTGTCGCGATGAGTAACAAGGAAAGACTCATTACCTCAGTTCTAGATTCTTGGGTGTTATGACGCTCAACACTTGGCATCATGACACGGAAGCAGGGGAAACTCACTGCCTCGGTTCTGATTTATAAGAGTTACGACGCGTAATTCTTAGCGTCGTGACACGTGTGGGAATCGTGCACCCAACCCCTATCGTCATTACGCGGAGTCATCAGATGTTCACCGCCTTAGCTGTTTGTTAACCAGTTTTCTAGAAAATAGTTTTAGTCATTCCAGTTTCATTTTAGGATGTTAGAGGCCACCCAAAGGGTTCGTAACAACGCTTATATATTCATTATGTTACGTTATAAGCATAATTCACGACTTGAGTACTAATTAAGTTTATCAATCATAGATCATCGCAGGAACCGCAATTCCTTCAACAAAGTGAAATAATGCTAGTTGGACTCCAAATCAATGAGTGGACCCTTCTCTCCAAATGTATTTACTTATAAGTTTTGATACCAAACTTACTTTTAAGTACATAGGGCGTTAGCCAGATTTTATTTCAGTTGTTTTAAGAAGAGCATATGTCAGGAAGATAAGTTTTATTACAGTTATTTTAATAAGAGCATATTTCAGGAAGATAAGTTTTATTATAATTGTTTTATGAATGATGATGTTTTCAGAAATATTTATTTTCAAAGTTGAGTTTATGATTTTTGGAGGCATGGGGGAAAAATCTACCTCAGTATGTAACTTGATTCAGATATGGAATTGACAGATACATATATCGTGTGCACACACAGTTCAGGACTAGGATGATTGATGTCCCTAGATCCCTAATTTTTATTCAGGAGAGTAGCATAGATCCGCACCCCCGGCTCCAGATTTGTGGCATGGGGGACGACGAGACGTAAAGCCCCAAGACCACCAAATATTTGCGTATGGGGGATGCCCTGCCAGATTTTACGTATGGGGGACGACGATACGTAACGCCCCCATGCACCATATATACAGATACAAATTTCTCAGATACAAAATTTTCAGACTTAGATTATTCAGAAACAGATTTTTAGAAATAGATTTCCAGAAACAAATGAGTTTTATAAAAGAGTTTTTAGAAAATATTTTTAGAAAGAGTTAAGTTTTCAGATAAGAAAGAGATTTCAGAAAAGAATATTTTTTGGGAGGATTTCGGTTTTTAGATCCATGAATTTTCAGAAGAAAAAAATTATTAGTTTTCGTTTTTAACTGTCCACTCACTAGGTCATTCAAACAATCTAACCCCCCACTCCCAGTCTTTCTATTTTGGAGGTATACCTATAGGACGAGCACGAGAGGATGGATACTGATGGCAGTCACTAAGGTGTATGGTTCACCGGATCGAGTAAAGCGTTACAGTCCAATTAGAGTCAAAGTAATATTGCATGCATATGTTATTGTTGTATAAGTCATTGTAATAAGTTAAGTGTCTATAAATAGTAATGCACAGAAATGTATTGTTGAGTATTCAGTTATGAGTTTGACATGTATTTTATGATGTTAAGTTGGGCTATGGTCTCATACATAAGTTATATTTGTAATAAGATTAGTAGAGTTGATCATAGTCATAGAGTCAGAGGCTGATGGGATAAGACGACCTATTCTCTACCGGTAGCATCTTTCGAGAAAGGTGGATGTTACGGATATTATCAGAGCATGGTATAGGGAGTCAGTGACTGACGTGGGTAGAGTGTTAGGGTCTTGTATATGCAGTATGCCCGAGGTGCTAGTAAGTGAGGCATTACCTCTCCAGTATATAATCCTCGAGTATGTCTTCAAGCCTTGTAGATAGGTTAATAAGAATTTCCAAAGTTAGTTGAATTTTTCCTTCTAATGAAAGCAACCATGATTCATATTCTAACTTAGAATCCTTCCGTAGTTATCTCGGTTTACTAGTAGAAGTTCTATACAAGTTACGAAAATAGATAGTAAAGTTCTAAGAATATCTACCTAATAGAATAAAAGAGAAAGAGAAAGATAAAAGAAAAGTGTGATGTACAGATGCTCAGAGCAACCAAAAGCAATTAGAGGTAAAGATACAGAAACAAATAGATAATGAAGTATTAGAACCTATAGTAGTAAAGAGAATAGAATAAGCTTGAGCACGAGAAAAATGTCAAGTAGACCTAAGTAAAGTTCCTTCCCTTATTGTAAGGTTCTTTCCTTCCTAGTAAGACTATTTCCCTAATCCGAAAATTCCTTCAAGTAGATTCAATAGCCTTGAGTACCTCATATAGATGGTAAGTTCCCCGAGTAATGAAGGATAGTCGGAAAGATAAAAGAAGTAAGAAATCAGAATTAGAAGTGAGAGATCCAATAGACAAGAGATATCAAAAAGGATGAAGAGATTCTAGATCCTCAAACCCAGGCCCGCAAGTAAATAAATGGAGGTTGTAGGCAGAGATGATCAATTACCATATCTCAAGAAATCCGACATAGATATGGCCTTAAGCTACCTAGATTCCCACCCCTCAGTAATACCAATTGAAGAAATTATCCTGAAAAAGTCTATCTCATACCTATTTTACATGAGTAATAGACTCTCCCAGGACATAGAGTATCAGAATGAGGACAATGATATCCATCGAGATGAAAAAGCTTGTCCCAGCCTTTATCAGCATAGATAAAGATAACCATAAGGAAGTTCGACGAGAGTTTATTCTAAGACTGAAACAGAAGACATTGAAAATGTAGATCACACAGAAAGAGTTCAAGGAAATTTTTGAAGTTAGAAAGAAGAGAAACTAACATAGTAGAAGTGCACATAATAAACCAAACGTAGTAGAATCCATAGAGCAGACCAATGCTAGTAGAAATTTGTGAAAGAATAAAAGGACAAACCCATGAGATTAGAGATACTCAGGAGTTAACAAAAGTACCACTACGAACAGCAAGGTTAAATGGCATAGTTGTAGCCTACAATAAGAGCATAGAACAAAAGTTTAGGAATAAGCCTAGAAGAATGGACCAGCACTAGCTTCAGCAGCACAGTTTAGAGCCAAGAGATAGGGTATGAAGATATTAAAGGGAGATGCAGAAAGTAACAAAGAAGTTTAGTACGTATATTAACATATATAATATAGCTTGAAGACAAAAACGATAATGGAAACCTCAGAATAGGTAATAAAAGTTTTAGAACTCTAAGACATGGAGTAGTCGACCTAGGTCCCGGCAGAATGAATGATAACTCTTCCTTCTAGTAGCTCAACTCTAGTAAGTGTATAGACACCTAACTAGACCATCATCGGGCTTAGGTAAATAATAGAAATGTGTATTCTCATATCTCTATGGAATGCATGTACTCACCCCTTAACTTAGAGCCTAATAAGGAGATGAACCAGTTAGGAAGAGTATTCGATAGAATAGACGGATCACAAGATGGCTAGATAGCTGAACCAATAAGTTCAGCGGAACATAGATAAGAATCATGAGATGACAATATTCCGTACGAGATAGAATAGTTTGAAGTCACGGTAAGACAAGCCAAATCTAGAAATCATCATAAAACTGAAAGCCCTTAAGGGAGTAAAGGCTCAAAAAAGCGAAGGAACCAGATAGAGAGATTCTCAGGAATATAGTATATGACGTATAAAGAGCCTCATCGTACTGAGATGGAACAACTAGTAGGAGAATAGCATTTGAACCAAAAGTTAGTAAAATATATCCTATGAATAGTAGCTGATGGAGTTCCTACGGGAGTAAGGACGTAAAGAGTTCAAGGAACTGAGATAATGAGGAAATCTAAGTAACAGAGTAAACTTCGTAAGGGAATAACAAAGGGAGTATAGTAGGACTCTACGAGAAAGTAGCTCTTAAGAAGATTCTTAGTAAAAAGGTAATAAGGTCAATAGACGGAAAATAATCAGAAGTATAGTCGAATGAGATAATTCAGATAGTTCCTCGCATTAGTACTTTAGTGTGTGAGCCCAGTATCATATATGTAATGGGGAAATCTTGGGACTATAAAAGAGCAGTTTATGCAACTACATCAAATGTAACTAGTGAGATCACCACAACCGAAAATGACTTTTGGACCAGCCCCACCCTCCCAACCCGTATTAGACAACAACAACAATGATGAAGCTCAATGATCATCCCCGAAGATATTTCCAGAAATGAGTGGATCCGTGATGGAAGGACACTAAGATACAAAATACAGAACCTTCAGATATAGTACAATAGCAGAATATGATAGGAAAATAGCTCTAAGTAAAGGATTTGGAAGAGAAGCTGTCTAGACTAAATGATGAAGAGAGGATGTAGTAGTTAAGCAATAATGGTATACAAAATAACCAGTATTAGACATGACTAGGGACATGTGAAATATGATATCCTTCAGATAAGGAGACAAAGACATTGACCATAGAAGTTTTAGGTATAGAACAAAGCAGCAAAGAAAATTGTAAAGGCATAGCAGCAAGCCTCTAGATACTAATATAAGACCAAATTTATATTAAAGATAGATTGAAGGAAGATAACAAGGACCAAGAATTTGAGACTTAAGGTCACTTGAGATAGATTTATTAAAGTATAGCGTAAAAAAGGCTAAAGAGGCTAAACTTACGAATATTGTCGAGACCGGGACAATACCTAACAGAATCATATTGTGAGAATAACTAGGAATGGGACATATTAGAGTACTATCAGGTAAGAAGATCGAATCAGAGAAAAAAGATGGTTAACCAGAATTATACTAGCTACAAATTTGAAAAGTACGAAAAGCCAGTACACAGAAATGAATCGTTAGCATCTATGTTAATCATAAGGAATATGATTTAAGCACGAAACATACATACACTTAAGTCTAATTTAGGTGCTACGTATCCTGAATATTAGAGGCCTCAGTAAATAGTAACAATAAGTTAGAAGTGCATAAGCAGTTTGACCAGGATCCAAGGAGTCTTAAGCCACGCAGATAAGCAGAGTTAAGAAAACTTGCAGGGCGAAGCCGATAAGCAATTGAAACTTAACAAAGAGGAAATAGAGAATTGAGTAGCTAATGCTATGAGAATTAACGTTATGAGACTTTGGTATCCTTGGAGAAGTGGGAGCACTAGCTGTGAAGAATTCAGTTGCATATTCAGTAAAGTCACATGACATCAATGCAATTTTGTTACGAATGTATCAAATTGGTATAAATCCCCCATATATTCTAGATTTATTATTGAGGATCAAGGATTCAATTGGAATAATTATGTGTACGATCATATTACAACAAGTACATCAATTCGATCAGGATCTTACAAGTTGAGTATACTTAGGTAGAAGCAATAATCAAGCGAGCGGCTATCTAGGAAGTCATTATTAGTATTAAATCCTTAAATAAAAGAAGGAAATAAAGTAAAGATAGTCATAGAGTATCAAATGAAAGATGTAATTCACATGGGCACCTGTTCGAAGGAAACCTAAGTTCAAACTATAAGAGATTGAGGACTTCTAGCATATCTCTTGGATGTCGTAAAGTGTAAAGTGAGAGACAGATGAACTTCTGTATAATAAGTTTCGTGAAGGATTTACACCTCTAGGTAGACAAGATATAGTACACGGCCCTTGCATCCACACAAGAAATAAAAGTTCCAAATAGACTTTCAAAGGGTTAAGCTTTCAGTTATAAGAATCAAATAGAGAATACCAGAACAAAAGATACTCAGGAGTCGTAGTATTGAGTTCTAAAGTAGAATAGTATAAAACAAGTAAAGGAACAAAAAAATAGCAGAGACCAGATATCGTCAAACAAAGAAGGACCGAAGAAGTTCAACATTAGAGAGGATTCGAGGACGAATCATATTTAAATGGGGGAGAATTTATAACACCCTGGTAATCTTGACGACTATTACGATTGGGACGCATGATACATGATAAAAATAATCATGTTCGAATACGTATACACTCATTGAATGACTTTTTTGACATTCGGTAAATTTCTTAAGGTTCCGATACGAAATTCATTCCAAGATTAAATCTGGACAACCTGTGGTATTTCGGCCAAAATGTTTTCATATGATCTCCAATTTTTATGAACTTTATATCTTCGGAAATCTAACACCAAGACCTACAATTTTCTTGTGGGACATTTTTCCAAATTCGAATAAGAAATAAGTCAAAATTGATATTTATGTGGCTGCTACAGTAAATTCGAGTGAGATCTAGAATGGGATGAGATGTCACAATCTTGGCCACTCTTTTCATCACAAAAATCAAACTTTTCTCTATAAATAGAGAACTATTCATCATCCCTCTCAAAAAGCCAAAAATGTGATTGGCCTAGAAAATTCTTCCCCAAATTGCTTCATCTCTCAATGCCATTCTTGAAGGTTTTTGGTGATAATCTCAAGCTCATTCCTCAAGAGGGTAAGATTATAACTCTATTTATTTCATTATTTTTCAATTTGGGCAAAGGAACTAAAGCTATAAACGCGCACCTTGTATGCCTTAGAGCTTGAAGTGGCTCAATTGACTTTGAAAGTGTTGTTAGCATGCATTATTGGGAGTGTTTTGATAGTAATAGCATATAATGGAGTCTTTTGTGTATGAATGAGTTGGATGAATTATATATTGAGATTTGATAATATTTGAATAAATGATGTTGTGTTGGGTTGATGATATTGGAATTGCTTAGGCTTTGTCATGGAAGAAGTGAAGAATAGTCCTAAAAATGGGCGAGCGTCGCCAATGGGCTTGTGTTACGACGCGTAACAAGGAAAGACTCATTGCCTCGGTTCTGGATTCTTAGGTGTTGTTACGCTCAACACTTGGAGTCGCGACGCGGAAGTAGAGGAAACCCACTGCCTCGGTTATGATTTGTGGGAGTCGCGACGTGTAATTCTTAGCGTCGAGATGCCCAACCCTTAGCGTCGCGACGTGGAGTCATCAAATGTTCACCGCCTTAGCTGTTTGTTGAGCGTCGCGACGCACATGGGGCAGTGTCTCGACTCGTGACCAATTTTCCAGAAAATAGTTTTAGTCATTCCAGTTTCGTTTTAGGATGTTTGAGGCCACCCAAAGGGTTCGTATCAGCGCTTATATACACATTATGTTATGTTACAAGCATAATTCATGACTTGAGTACTAATTATGTTTATCAATCATAGATCATCGCAGGAACCGCAATTCATTCAACAAAGTGAAATAATGCTAGCTGGACTCCAAATCAGTGAGTGGACCTTCTCTCAAAATGTATTTACTTATAAGTTTTGATACCAATCTTAATTTTAAGCACATAGAGAGTTAGCCATATTTTATTTCAGTTTTTTTAAGAAGAGCGTATTTATGAAGATAAGTTTTATTACAGTTGTTTTAAGAATATCATATTTCATGAAGATAAGTTTTATTACAGTTGTTTTATGAATGATGATCTTTTCAGAAAAATTGATTTTCAAAATGGAGTTTATAATTTTGGAGGCATGGGAGAAAAATCCACATCAGTATGTAACTTGATTCAGATATGGAATTTCCGGATACAGATATCGTGTGCACACGTAGTTCAGGACTAGGGATGACTGATGCCCCTAGATCCCAGATTTTGAGTCAGGAGGGTAGCATAGATCTGCACCCCGACTTTAGATTTGCGGCTTGGGGGACGGTGGGACGTAACACCCCAAGACCACCAGATATTTGCGTAAGCGTCTGATTTTACGTATGGGGCGACAACGATACTGTAGGACACAGAAATCAGCGACGCTGTTCCAGGCTCGCGGCCCGGTCGGGAGTACGGAGTAGCCCGCTGGGGACTAAACCGGAGAAATAAAGGAGTCGCCACCCAGTGTGAACTGGGAAAATGATTTAAGGCCGCACTTACCCCTCATAAGGGAAGACCTAAAACCGTTGGGTTCGGAATGGTCCCTTATTTATGCCACATGTAATGAATGGATTTGTGCAATAATCTAACCAAGTCTACGCAACAATAACCTACATCTAAGTTCGCATACAACCTATATCTAAGTTTACATATAACCTATATCTAAGTTTGCATGTAACCTATATCTAAGTTTGCATGCATAAAAGTAAGTCGAAATAACGGCAAGCACACAATCTCATGAACATATTAAATAAATAAATGCGGAAACATAAATAAATATGTGACCAAAGAATTTGGCCGTTTTCAATGTAGGACTTCGCATAACCGAGCATGCCATTTCCAGGACGACAAAATAAAATATAATAAAGGGTGCCCTCAGGTCTTACCTTTTAAGTCGCCTCTTGGAAGTGCGTTACGCGGCCGTCGAAAGGGTTAATGCTCCGTAACTTTTTTGGTTCACTGGTTCAATGTTTTCCTTCGTCGCCTCGCTGTTTTGGGCTGCTGTTTCCTCTGTTTTGAGCTGCTATTTTTGTCTTATTTTTGGCACTGTTTTCAGGGACTGTTTTGTGGTGTTTGGGGACTATTTGGGGCTGTTTTCTAGACTGTCTTGGTGAGATATTAGAGACTGTTTATTGTTGTCTTTGTGTGGGCTGTTTCACGGTGAGGATGGCTAGTTTGGTTACTGGTTTCGGGGTTCAGTCAGGGGCTGAGTTTCGATAATATAGGTGCAGTTCGATGGCTTTTTGTGGTGCGTGAGTGCTTAAGGTTTGCGTGGCTGTTGAGGGGCGAGTGAGGTGGTTGGTCAGTGCGTGATGATGGTTAACGTGGCTAGTGGGCGCTGATTTGAGTGCGTTGAAGGGGGTTTCTATCGGTTTGTGAAGGGGCTGGTCAGGGTGTCTTCGTGAATGTGTGCGTTATTTGTGAAGGGTTTGTTGAATGAGAGGTTGCTTAAGGGCGTGAGATGCGTGGTTTGTGCTTTGTGTGAGGCTAGGGTTTATGAGGAGTGGCTGTGTAGGTATTGAATGAGAGGGACCGAGAGGCTGAAGAGAGTTAATAGGGCTTTTAGGGTTTCAGTGCTTTGCTTTTGGGACGTGAATCTGCCAGGGTGAGAGAGGAGGGGGCGTGAATGAGCTCTCGGTCCAGGGGGCCTTGAGGTTTGGTTTATGTCTCTTTTTATAGGAGAGGGTTAGGGTTGTCCTTGTTCGGGAAGGAAATAAATATTGTGTAATTATAGGGAATATCTATTTAGTTTGTTATAAGGAAAAGATCTCTTTAATTTATGGAGATGATTTGTTTAGTTTAGGAAAGAGATTTATTTGATTTATTTAATTTGGGCATGTGATTTAATTTAATTAGGAATGTGATTTATTTAATTTGGAATGTGATTTAATGTGATTTTATTTGATTTTATTTAGTTTAGGCATGTGATTTAATTTAATTAGGAATGTGATTTATGGGATTTGATTTTATTTAGTTTAGGCATGTGATTTAATTTAATTAGGAAGGTGATTTATGGGATTTGATTTGATTTTATTTAGTTTGGGAAAGTGATTTGATTTTATTTCTTTAATTCGGGAAGGTGGTTTATTTAGATTTTAACATGTGTTTAATGTGTTTGAATATTTTTTGATGTGATTTAATGGGCTTGGAGGCTTTATGGGCGTGTGGTTGGTTCTTTTGGTGGGCTTGGGTGTATGGCTTGGTGGGCTTGGTGTGTGGCTTGGAGGGGTTTTGGGCCAAGGATAAGTTTTAAAACATAGGTCTAACGAGCAAACCCGAAGCTAAGTAAACGAATTAAATCCAACAGGGTATTGATTTCTGACTTTTCCCTTTCGACGTCTGTTTCCCGCGGCTTCCGTAACTTAAGAGGTAGTGCCTCCATACGAGACTTATCATCGAGACTTATATGCAAAAATGCAGTGCCTACAGTCGCCCCCACTTTGATAGGACTTGTGCAGTGTGTGACAATGACAATCCTATCAAAGTTATGCATGCATTTTTACTTACTTGGCTCGCCAGCTGCTGCTTGACTTGCCTGTTGCTTCGAACTGAGTTGATCTGGTGGTGAGGTACTGCGACCCCTGAGGTTCATCCCTGCAAGATGCTGTGATCTCTATGAATCACTACCGAACAGAACTGATGAGAGTTGGTCCCCTTCCGAACCTTGCCCCATTTCCGGAGTGCCATTTCCGATGTGCTAAACCTCATTCCCGAGGAGTCACAGTTGTGATAGTTATGGTCCCCTTCCGAACCTTGCTCTATTTCCGGAGTGCCATTTCCGACATGGTAAACCTCATTTCTGAGGCGTCGCTAATGTGATAGTTTTGGTCCCTTTCTAAACCGTGCTCCATTTCCGGAGTGCCATTTTCGGCATGCTAAACCTCATTTCCGAGGCGTCGCTGATATGATAGTGGTCCATTTCTGAACCGTGCTCCATTTCCAGAGTGCCATTTTCGGCATGCTAAACCTCATTTCTGAGGCGTCGCTGATGTGATAGTGGTCCATTTCCGAACCTTGCTCTATTTCCGGAGTGCCATTTTCGACATGCTAAACCTCATTTCTGAGGCGTCGCTAATGTGATAGTTTTGGTCCCCTTCTGAACCGTGCTCCATTTCCGGAGTGCCATTTTCGGCATGCTAAACCTCATTTCCGAGGCGTCGCTGATGTGATAGTGGTCCATTTCCGAACCGTGCTCCATTTCCGGAGTGCCATTTTCGGCATGCTAAACCTCATTTTCGAGGCGTCGCTGATGTGATAGTGGTCCATTTCCGAACCGTGCTCCATTTCCGGAGTGCCATTTTCGGCATGCTAAACCTCATTTCCGAGGCGTCGCTGATATGATAGTGGTGTATTTCCGAACCGTGTTCCATTTCCGAAGTGCCATTTTCGGCATGCTAAACCTCATTTTCGAGGCGTCACTGATGTGATAGTGGTCCATTTCCGAACCGTGCTCCATTTCCGAAGTGCCATTTTCGGCATGCTAAACCTTATTCCCGAGGCGTCGCTGATGTGATAGTGGTCCATTTCCGAACAGTGCTCTATTTCCGGAGTGCCATTTTCGGCATGCTAAACCTCATTTCCGAGGCGTCGCTGATGTGATAGTGGTCCATTTCCGAACCGTGCTCCATTTTAGGAGTGCCATTTCCAAGGTCTGTGGGCCTCGACCCTGGGAATCATCCCCAAAACTGATACTTATTTGGGCCTCGACCCTGGGACTCATCCCCAAAAATGATACTGATTTGGGCCTCGACCATGGGACTCATCCCCAAAACTGATGCTGATGTAGGCCTCGACCCTGGGACTCATCCCCAAAACTGATACTGATGTGGGTCTCGGCCCTGGGACTCATCCCCAAAACTGATACTGATGTGGGCCTCGGCCCTGTGACTCATACCCAAAACTGATACTGATGTGGGCCTCGGCCCTAGGACTCATCCCCAAAACTGATACTGTTGTGGGCCTCGGCCCTAGGACTCATCCCCAAAACTGATATTGCTGTGGGCCTTGACCCTGGGAATCATCCCCAAAACCGATACTGATGTGGGTCTCGACTCTGGGACTCATTCCCGAAATATTGGCCTCGACCCTGGGATTCATTCCCAAAACTGCTGACAATGTGGGCTCGACCCTGGGATTTATTCCCGAAACTGCTAACAACGTGGGCCTCGACCCTGGGATTCATTCCCGAAACTGCTGACAATGTGGGCCTCGACCCTGGGATTCATTCCCGAAACTACTGACAACGTGGACCTCGACCATGGGATTCATTCCCGAAACTGCTGACAATGTGGGCCTCGACCCTGGGATTCATTCTCGAAACCGCTGACAATGTGGGCCTCGACCCTGGGATTCATTCCCGAAACCGCTGACAATGTGGGCCTCCACCCTGGGATTCATTCCTGAAACCGCTGACAACGTGGGCCTCCACCCTGGGATTCATTCCCGAAACTGCTGACAACGTGGGCCTCGACCCTGGGATTCATTCCCAAAACCACTGATGAAGTGGGCCTCGACCCTGGGATTCATTCCCGATACTGCCGATGAAGTGGGCCTCGACCTTGAGATTCATTCCTAATACTGCATATAATATGGGCCTCGACCTTGGGATTCATTCCCGAAATTGCTTATAATATGGGCCTTGACCCTGGGATTCATTCCTCAAACTGCTTGACTTTGCCGCTTTTTCCTTTTCTTCAAAACCTGCGAACAAAAACAAAACAAAAAATATGTATGTGACATGTATGCATGTATGCATGGATGTATTTCCTATTCTGTTGGGTTAGGCCTTCCGTGTGCTCCTTGGTGCCATTTGCCTACAAATGTCTTTGGTCGCCCCCTAGGTATGCTTATAATTTCCTTTTGCCGGTTCTCTTCTGGTGATTGTTCAGTTCTCTTTAGTCTCATGGCTCAAGTTCTCGGTATATCTTCTATTCACGGGGTGGCAGACTGGTCGCCCCCAGACTTGGTTTAGTTTTCTGCTCTTCGCTTCTTGCATTCGGCCAAAGTAGATCATTTGATGCGGTGTCCCGTACCGTCATATCATATTACTCTCTTTTACGAAATAGTCCCAATAGTTATACATATTGTTGCCCTCAAAGAATGCCCAGTATTGAAACCTAAGAACCTTCAAAACATTCAATGCAACTCAAATCCAAGTCTTTGAATAAATGATCTAAGTCAGACTCAAAGTGTGTGTGCGCAAAGGTTCCTTTGTAGATTCATCCCCAGGTAAGCCAACTCAATGATTTCGTCAAAAAATGGGATCGATGGGTCAAACCAACCTAGATGTCTCAATTATGCCTGCAGTTGCTTTTCTGTGCTCAATGTGGTATGATTTTCTTTCTCTTTTGTCTCTTTCTTTTTTCTTTTCATTTTGAATTTCTTTTTTTTTTCTTTTTCTTTTTTTTCTTTTTTTCTTTTTTTTTCAACGCACCTACCCTTTAAAGTAGCATTTCTCCTCATGGTGGTCCTAATACTCGCCCATGGGTAGCTTCACATTTATCAGTTATAGGTGGTTCAGTTCTTTTCTTTAGAGACTTTTCTTTCATTTTCAACTATATCACACATCATAACACAAGTAAATCAGGATAGACATTTAGGCGAACGGTCATTCACCGACCTACAATTTCTTCAACTAGTCACTTTGCTAACTACGCAGGTTTTCATTGCTAAGAACCTATAATTAAGTGCTTACGAGTCTAACATAGATCAACTACTCAAAGCATCAGATAAAAGCACATCAAGAGTTTATTGTTTCTAAGATTTCTCCCTAAAGCAAACGATTTCATCATTGGACTTATGTCTAACTATTAAGGACTTAAAAACAATTTTTTTTCTTTCTTCTTCTCTTTTTTTTTTCTTTTTTTTTTTTCTTTTTTTTTGAAGGCCCCTCAATGTTCTTTCTATCCTCGCTGTAAATTTTTTTGTTCCTTGGTTTTCTTTTCCCCGATATCCATGTTTGCTAAACTCTTCTTGACAAATCTTTTTTTCCTAACCCAACGGATATCTATGATGGCTTTTAAGACACAGGGGTTAACATGATGCGTGTATGCATGAGATGCGTGAGATGTGTGCGGTGTATGAGATATAATATGCATGTGGTTATCAAAAGCATAAATGGTGGTTTCTATAGGTCATACAACTACAGTTCACATGCGGGTTTATAGGGGTATAGAAAAAGGCTCTCGCCGGCGAAGGGTTGCCCACAACTAGGTCTCCCCACTCAAGGGTTCGGACGACCGCGTGAGCCCACCCTTTTTTATATGCTAAGGTACGTGCCAACGAGTGATGATACATGAATGACTGTCAATTGGATTTCTTATTGAAGATTCCCTAGAGGGAGGGTGGAGCGAACTCTCTTAAATACCCTTGCCTCGTAGGCTCTTATCGCCTTGGTGACAGGAATAAACAATAGGTCCTCCAAATTAGTCCATCACGGTAAGCTTCGAGTAAATGATTATTTAGGTGCCTTCACAGCTTTTCCTTTCAGCCATAGAAAGGTAGTGAATGAAGGAAGACACCAAACCATTACCTAGCTTTTAATAATGCCTTTAATTAAACCCCTTTCAACCCATGGTAGACACGTTTAACTAAAGCACAAATCACAAACATTACAAGACATTATTTTGGGGCCGATTCTCTATCCCCAGTGGAGTCTCCAGACTGTAGGACACAGAAATCAGCGACGTTGTTCCAGGCTCGCGGCCCGGTCGGGAGTACGGAGTAGCCCGCTGGGGACTAAACCGAAGAAATAAAATGGAGTCGCCACCCAGTGTGAACTGGGAAAATGATTTAAGGCCGCACTCACCCCTCGCAAGGGAAGACCTCAAACCATTGGGTTCGGAATGGTCCCTTACTTATGCCACTTGTAATGAATGGATTTGTGCAATAATCTAACCAAGTCTACGCAACAATAACCTATATCTAAGTTTGCATATAACCTATATATAAGTTTGCATGTAACCTATATCTAAGTTTGCATGCATAAAAGTAAGTCGAAATAACGACAAGCACACAATCTCATGAACATATTAAATAAATAAATGCAGAAACATAAATAAATATGTGACCAAAGAATTTGGCCGTTTTCAATGTAGGACTTCGCATACCCGGTTGGACGTATTCCACGTCCAACCGAGCATGCCATTTCCAGGATGACAAAATAAAATATAACAAATGGTGCCCTCAGGTCTTACATTTTAAGTCACCTCTTGGAAGTGCGTTACGTGGACGTCGGAAGGGTTAATACTCCGTAACTTTTCCAGTTCACTGGTTCAATGTTTTCCTTCGTCGCCTCGCTGTTTTGGGCTGCTGTTTCCTCTGTTTTGAGCTGCTATTTTTGTCTTAGGTTTGGCACTGTTTTCAGGGACTGTTTTGTGGTGTTTAGGGACTATTTGGGGCTGTTTTCTGGACTGTCTTGGTGAGATATTAGGGACTGTTTATTGTTGTCTTTGTGTGGGCTGTTTCACGGTGAGGATGGCTGGTTTGGTTACTGGTTTCGGGGTTCGGTCAGGGGCTGAGTTTCGGTAATATAGGTGCAGTTCGGTGGCTTTTTGTGGTGCGTGAGTGCTTAAGGTTTGCGTGGCTGTTGAGGGGCGAGTGAGGTGGTTGTTGTTGCGTAGACTCGGTTATATTATTACATAAATCCGTTCATTACAAGTGGCATAAGTAATGAACCATTCCGAACCCAACAGTTTGAGGTCTTCCCTTGCGAGGGGTGAGTGCGGCCTTAAATCATTTTCCTAGTTCACACTGGGTGGCGACTCCATGTTATTCCTCCGGTTTAGTTCCCCTGTGGGATACTTCGTACTCCCGACTAGGCCGCGAGCCTGGAACAGCGTCGCCGATTTCTGTGTCCTACATATACATAACGCCCCCATGCGCTAGATATACAGATACATATTTCTCAGATACAGAATTTCCAGACATAAATTTTTCAGAAACAGACTTTCAGAAACATATTTTCAGAAAAAAAAAATAGTTTTATAAAAGCGTTTTCAGAAAAATATTTTTAGAAAGAGTTGAATTTTCAGATAAGAAAGAGATTTCAGAAAAGAATATTTTTCAGTGAGGATTTCAGTTTTTAGAACCATGAATTTTCAGAATAAAAAAAATTTATTAGTTTTCGTTTTTAACTGTCCACTCTCTAGGTTATTAAACAATCTAACCTCTTCACTCCTAGTCTTTCTGTTTTGCAGGTATACCCGGAGGACGAGCTCAAGAGGATGAATACTGATGGCAGTCACTAGGGTGTATGGTCCACCAGATCGAGTAAAGAGTTATAGTCCAATTAGATTCCAAGTAATATTACATGCATATGTTATTGTTGTATAAGTCATTGTAATAAGTTAAGTGTCTATAAACAGAGTTGCACAGAAATGTATTGTTAAGTATTCAGTTATGAGTTTGACATGTATTTTATGATGTTAAGTTGGGCTATGGTCCCATACATAAGTTATATTTGAAATAAGATTAGTAGAGTTGATCATAGCCATAGAGTCAGAGGCTCAGGGGATAGGACGGCCTATTCCCTGCTGGTAGCATCTTCCAAGAAGGGAGATGTTACAGATTTCTATATTTTTAAATCCACCTTGAAAATTTGGACATATGAGGTTAAGGATGGTAGAAATCTCCAAGGGGACAGGGGCCTACGGGGACCCTCTCTAATTAAGGCATGAATTGAGGATGAAAAATTGAAAAAATTAACATCGGGGACGGAGAAAATTTAATACTCATTTCTTATTCTAGGAAGGGACGAGATTAGATAAAATCACCATTTCCTCCCAATTATCCATTTAAATTTTTATTTATTTATTTTTAATTTTTTAATAAATATATTCAAATTTCTATTTATAATTTTTATAAATGTAAATATAAATATCTTAATATTTATAAAAATATAAAAATTATAAATAGTATAAGCACTTAAATGAAATAATTATATATATAATTAGATCTTAATATTTATAAAAATATCTTATTAAGTTACAGACTAAACAAAAAAACAGAAAATACGAATTTCAATCTTTTATAAAAAAAAATTGTGATTTGCATAATAGATGTTATCAATTGTAATATGCATGCTTGATTTCTGAATAAAGTAATAGTTCGGCTAATATGTTTTTCAATTACTTAAATTTATTTTAAGAAAAAATTATTTATTATTCGGGGTTTGGGATCACTCGGGGATCCCCTTTTATTATTCGGGGATCCCCATCTCATTCCTTGAAATAATTACGAGGAGAAGAAGAAAGGATGAGGATATCTGAAGATTGTCGGGGACGAATGTGGATATCGATCCCCTCTCCTCCCATTGCCATCTCTAGATGAGGTAGCAGATTGTTGGAACTGACCAATTTCTCGCCAGTATTGTGGAAGATTGCCCATTATTTCATCAATGTGTATTTAAGATTGTATGTTTTATTTAAGGGTTAGTTAAGGGTATACTAAATTTAGAGCTTATCACTTCACATTATTCACTTGAAATTACTGGATTTTTAATTGAAACGACACAGTGGGAAATGTTTCGTATAACATATTGTACTGTATATGTATATAGTATTCATATTGTGTTTACGGTTGATTTTCGTTCCAGTGGCGAATCGGAAAACTCATTCCTCAAACAATCTTCCCTCAACTATGAATTTTGTTTGGTTTGGGGATCAAAGGCAAACTTAGCAACCCCAAGGGGTTGCTTCAATGGTAAAGTCTTTGGGCTTGAGTGGTCTGCTCCCTCTCAGGTTCAAGGTTCGAATCTCACTAGATGCATTTCCTTGGGGCCATGCCCCCGGTGTGAAAAGCCAGCGACTTACCCTGATCTGTGTTGGGAAACTTCTAAGGGCACGGGGCATAAGTCCCGGGGATTAGTCGAGGTGCGCGTAAGCTGGCCCGAACACCCCGGTTATCCAAAAAAAAGGCAGACTTAGTAAAAGATGAGAAAAACACACAGAAAAAACAGAGAGTTTAACATGGTTCAGCGGAATTGATCCAACTTACGTCCACGGGCACAAGGGAAAATAAAGCTTTTACAACGTGGTCGAATATGACCGACATGCCTATCTCTCGAGCTCGGCTTACCGACCTCTTACAAACTCACCCTTACACTTAAGCTTCTCTCTCTTTTTACAAGTTGTGCTCTTAAATTTGCTAACCTTTTATAATGGATTCTCAAACCTTTTATATATTAGGGCAAATTCTACTGTTACACTATCTTCGTGACGTCAGCCACGTGAATCTACCATTAAGGCGATGGTTTTTTTCCCCAACTGCTCTGCCGAAAGTGACTATACCATCTGACATCTCTACTCTCTATCGCCTATATCTCATTAAACCACGCCATTTTTTGCCACTGCCATACGCTACCCCACAAAGCCAGCATGTAATCTATCAACTCTCATGTGATAGTGTGTGCTAGAAGATAAGATGGTGACCTGCTCTTGTCACGTCAGACCTATTTAGAAGGTGCAAGACTTATGTAGGGCTTACATCACCTTGATTTGATCTTGAAGCTACTGCTCCGACCCGTCTAACCAGGTCGGGCAAACGAAACAACATCCTGTCATATTGAGTTACCAGGTCAGGTCGGTCCTGAGGCCTTGCTTCCCACTCGCTTCTCTGAACATCTTCTCATTGGGTCGGGTATGATCTGCTGAGCCGATCTTTATTCTGACACGAGGCTCTGAATGTCGAGCTGCTCTAAAAGTCTGATGCTGGGGCAATCTGAACTGACCACCTCGGAACTGACCACCTCGGGTCTGACTACCTCGGACCTGACCACCTCGGGTCTGACCACCTCAAGCCCGGGTCCCGCAGTCTGACTTCTCATCCTTTGCAAGGATTTCGGATCATCTGTTGAGTGCAAATCTCATCTTACCATTCCTCAAGAGTCTGACCTTGTAAATTTGTATAACACAAACAAAGCACTATTTTCTTTCTACACCATTTCAATCTAATAATTAAGTCACTACTACACAATCTCCATTTCCCAATATTTTTCTCTCTTACAATCATCTTAAAACATTTTGGTTGTGTATTAAATGTTTTTTTTTTTTTTTTTTGGTTTATTATAATCGAAAATTCTTACTATGAGTGAATAGATCAGAAATTAGTTAGACTCTAATGAAAATGACTAATTTTCTATTGATGAAACCTAAACACGAGTGACTAATGTTATTTTATTTTATTTTATTTTTTTTTGTTAGTGAATGATAATTTGGTCTAAAAATCTTGTTTGGTATGAAACTAAGAAAATTTAGAGTATTTTAATTTCTATAAATTTTGTATGATAATATCTGTTGGAATATGCTGCACATTATTTTATATATGTATTTAACTAGCAATAATGTATTCTTTTGGAGATATTCATCAATATTTATTTCCACATCATCCTTTTTATTTTGAATGCTTAATTAATTCTTTTTCCTTTGCCAGTTTGTTTTGTTTGTTTTCTTTCTTTTGAAATTATTGATAGATCATTTTTTTCGGAGAATATATAAAATCTGAATTATCTCATACTCTTACAATAAATATATTTCTTGGATTCCAATCAAAAAAACTCATTACTCTTATCATAAATATATTTATTAAGATTCAAATCCAAAATTTATCTTTATTCACGTCACCAAGCCTGGTGACGTTCCTTTGCCAGTTTTTTTTTTTTTTTTTTTAAGAAAATGTTCCTTTGCCAGTTGCTAATAATAAAGAAAGAAAATTCTTTCCACACGGAGACCTGTACTTGGGAGAGAATGGAGGAAGAGAAGATTGTACGTGAAGGTACATACAGCGCTGAGCCAGTTCGAGTCTACGCAGATGGAATATACGATCTCTTCCACTTCGGTCATGCGAGCAAGCCAAGAAACTGTATAATTTTCTTT
Organism: Zanthoxylum bungeanum; assembly: GCA_019454045.1. Classification (NCBI taxonomy): domain Eukaryota; kingdom Viridiplantae; phylum Streptophyta; class Magnoliopsida; order Sapindales; family Rutaceae; genus Zanthoxylum; species Zanthoxylum bungeanum. Next base: position 75,852 of record SKCR01029720.1, read on the forward strand.
CCTTTTCTTTTTTTTTTTCCCGGGAAAACTTCTTTTTTTATACTGAACAAAACCCATTAACTAAAGTATTACTTCATGTGATTCATTAACTGTTATTGCTTATTTACGTAATTTAAGAACCATTATTTTAATTCATAAAGACATAAATGAACTCTGGGTCTATCAAGTTAATTGATTGCTTTCTGGGTTTCTTCCTTTCCAATTTTCTGTTTCTTGGTGTGAAATTTGTATTTTTCAGTACATTGGTTTAAATATATATATATATATATATATATATATCTTATTTTCTGGCCCTTGGTAATTAAAATTTGTAACAATTAGTTGACTTACTAATTGTTATGAGTTTAAGGGGGGTGTATTCAATTGAGATTTTAAAAGACTATTTATTAATAAATAAGTCCTGTAGATTTTAAAAGACATTTAAAGATTGTAATAGACATTTAAAGAATGTAATGACTTACAAGATTTTATGAGATTTCTTTTAATCAAGATTTTTTACATATTAGATTTTAAAAGACTTATTTCATAAGAATTTGTAAGATTTGAAAGGATCATTATAGTTTTTTTTTCCTTTTTTAGAACTGATATTATATGGAATGGAACCATAAATAAAAAAAGTTAATGAAAGTCAATTGGTTCAAAATGTCATAATGTCATTTCTTTAACCTAGGAATATTTTATGAGTTTCTATGACAGAATGTCATTTCTCTGACCTAGGAAGAAAAGATAACACTTCGGCATCAATGATCTTAATAATTGATAAATAATTTTTTCCTTAAATTTGGGGGGTTTTTTTTTTAAATAAAATACAAGTAAAAAATTAGCGAGAAAATGAGGAAAAAAATCTTTGTTGTGCTAAATTCATTTGTACATTATTATCTATCCGAATGAAGAAGTTATGTTGGCCTCAAAGAAAATCTAGGAAATTATTTTTAAATATAATAGAATTTTCCTTCTCGAAAATGAAATTCATTAAGAAAAATAGTTGGAGAAATGACATTACCAGTTGCATTTAAAAGAAAGTCATATTGTTTTATTTGAAAGAAAAAAGAAGAAATTACTAATAAGCAAGTAATTTGTTCACAAAGAACTAGCATGTATGTTCATCTTCTATTTTCTAACTAACATGTATATTCATCTTCTATTTTCTAACACTCAAAAAAATCTTATATAAAAAGTCTCATGGGTTAGGGTGGGATTTTTTATAGAGTTTGATATTTATAATTTTCACTAAAAAGTCCCACAAAATCACACATATAAAAAAATCCTTCAAAATAATTATGTTTTTCAATACCATAAGACTTTCTATTACTTGTTTAAAATCCTGATTGAATATCACTAGATTTGGATACACTCTTTAAAAAATCCTAATAGTCTTAATGGAATACCACAAGACTTTTTAGATTATTTAAAAATCTTAATTGAATACCACATGACTTATTTAACCCAAAAAAGTCTTTTAAAATCTCAATTGAATACACCCCCCTAAGTTTGATAAACATTGAACATATAAACGCAATTCTATGGAATTGGCATTTGAATTGAATGCAATTCTTTGCACAGCCATAACGAGGCAATTATTTGATTTTGTAATTCTTGACTGAAACTGTAGGTTTCCAAACACTTATCTGCTTGTTGGATGCAACAATGATGAAGATACCCATAAATACAAGGGGAAAACTGTCATGACTGATAAGGAGCGGTACGAGTCACTTCGCCACTGCAGGTTGGTTTATGTGCATTCTTAAGCTTAAATAATTAAATGAGCTCAGTTGGGCTCAGCTTGGCAACATTTATTTTTATTTTTATTTTCTTAATTTGTTTGAAATTTTAACTTTGTTTTCCATTCTAACACTTTGTTGATCACCAAATAATATGATTACTAAAAGATTTCTTCAGGAAATCCACAGTAGCTTGTTGATGAAGTGAAGCTTTAAAAGTATGCTTCATTGGTTTCATTGTGGTTTTAATATATATGTCAAACTTTGAAGTTGATTTGATTTTTATGTTCATTTATATTAAATAGGGATCTGCATCTAGGCTCATATTAGTTGTTGGTGCTGAATAAGGAACTACTTTATATCTTTGTAATAGCAGTTTGTGAAATTCTGCTTTTTGTTCTGCTTGATGCAGGTGGGTCGATGAAGTTATTCCTGATGCACCATGGGTGGTCACACAAGAGTTTCTCGATAAACATCAAATTGACTATATGGCACATGATTCTCTCCCGTAAGGTTAATCAACCCAATTGATGTGCTTTTGAGTATTGTACATGAAATTGATGAACTTGAATTAATGCCATAGTTGACTTTTTTCATGGCTTAAAATTCGTTATTGAGGAAGATAAGTCATTGCCTGTATGTTGAGATTGAGTTTATTTTTGCTGAAATGATAAACAGTTAAACACTTCTGTTGAGGGAGTTAAGGAATCACGTGAGAATAACAATTATCCTAATCTGTTCTTCATAATTTTGAAATGGCCTTCCTTTGCATTTTACAGTTATTTGTTTTCTTCTTGGTTATTAAGGTAATTTTTCTGTTTTTGATCAAATATGTGTGGAATTGTGGAACCATTTTTTTTTTATCTCCTATGTGGCTTCTGAGCTCTTGATTGTACTTTGAATTTCATTTTTTTTTTATATCTATGCAAGTGTATTAAGTTGGCACATATGTTAATTTTTACTTGTTTACCCAAATTGTAGTTACGCTGATGCAACTGGTGCTGGAAAGGATGTCTATGAATTTGTAAGTTTTAGAGATGGCTGAGTTATGTGGTCATTTGCTATTAAGATGCAATGGATGATTATTTTCCTCTTCTTAAAATTTCAGAAGACTCTTTACCTTTTTTCTTTTAGTATTACATACATGTAAACCAAACCCATTCACAACCTGATGTGAGTGGAACTGTTAAGGAATATTAAGAAATATTATTATGAAAATCTATATTATGGAATCAATCTTCAAAATAGAATTCCTAATATCTTTAGGATTCATGATTTTATTATATTTCCCTATTAGATGAAGATTTCTTATATTCATTATTATTGTTCATAGCTATAGGATTCCTTTTCTATTTTGGTTTTCTATGTAACCTATATATATGGGCCTTTACCATTGTAAATTGATACAGAGTGAATTCAAGACTTTCTTTCATTATCTAACATGGTATCAGACACCAGGTTCTCCTTTTTCTAGTTTCACTCTCTCTGCTTTCATCGGCGCGTGGGGATCGCGGCCACCATCGGTACGTGAACCTCACGCGCCACCCCTTCGCGCCACCCCTTCACAAGTGTGCTCTTGGCTCCTTTCAGGTTTCGACTCTCTTTAAGATTTTGCTTCCGCTCTCTGTCGGGCTTCGGCTCTCTTTCGGGATTTCGCTCCCTCTCTAGCTTCGGCACTCTCGGGCTTCGGCTCTCTTTCGGGATTTCGCTCCCTCTCCGCTTTGGCTTTCTTTCGGGATTTCGCTCCCTTTTCGGCTTCGGTTTTATTTCGGGATTTCGCTCCCTCTCGGGCTTCGGCTCTCTTTCGGGATTTTGCTCCCTTTTCGGCTTCGGCTTTATTTCGGGATTTTGCTCCCTCTCGGGCTTCGGCTCTCTGTCGGACTTCGGCTCTCTGTCGGACTTCGGCTCTCTTTCGGGATTTCGCTCCCTCTCTGGCTTCGGCACTCTCGGGCTTCGGCTCTCTTTCAGGATTTCGCTCCCTTTTCGGCTTCGGCACCCTCTTGGGCTTCGGCTCTCCCTTCGGGCTTCGTAGGTTAAAGCTCTCAGGCTTCGGCACCCTCATGGGCTTCGGCTCCCCCTTCGAGCTTCGTAGGTTAAAGCTCTCCAGTTTCGGCATTCTCTTGGGCTTCGGCTCCCCCTTCGGGCTTCGTAGGTTAAAGCTCATCCATTCTCTCAAGGTTTCCCGCCTTCGAGTTTCAAGATTTTCAATTTCAGAACCATGCTCTCCGATTTCAAGATGCAACCTCAAGCTTACTTCTTCATTACCAACTTGAGTTTGAGGGGGGGTGTTAAGGAATATTAAGGAATATTATTATGGAAATCTATATTATGGAATCAATCTCTAAAATAGAATTCCTAGTATCTTTAGGATTCATGATTTTATTATATTTCCCTATTAGATGAAGATTTCTTATATTCATTATTATTGTTCATAGCTATAAGATTCTTTTTCTATTTTGGTTTTCTATGTAGCCTATATATATAGGCCTTTACCATTGTAAATTGATACAGAGTGAATTCAAGACTTTCTTTCATTATCTAACAGGAACCGATACTGATATCTGATGCAGATAGAAAATCAACATTACTATATGTATAATTGGAACTATCACTGCAAAGATGCATGATTTTGTCCTTATTTTTTACTTCTCTTCCTTATGCTAGTATTTTATTAATCATGGTCTCATCTCTTTGAATATTAATCACGTACATTTCTTGTACAGGTAAAGTCCATTGGAAAATTCAAGGAAACAAAACGGACTGATGGGATCTCTACATCATACCTTATTATGAGGATTATTAAAGACTACAACCAGTACGTAATGCGTAATTTGGACCGTGGATATACCAGAAAGGAGTTAGGTGTTAGCTATGTGAAGGCATGCTCTGTTTCTTATGTCACCCTGATTACTTGCAAACCTAATTTATATAATTCTGCCATGGGTGTCCTATGATGGCTTATTTCCTTCTTCTTGTGTAAGAGAATCTTAACTCTTTCATTCCTCTTTCTTTTTCATCAGGAAAAACGGCTGAGAATGAACTTGGGGCTTAAAAATTTGCGTGAGAAAGTGAAGAAACAACAAGAAAAGGTAGTAGTGAAAGTTTTTACATGTGCTCAATTTAGAATAAGTTTGCTTGACACTGTTATTGATTGTGAATTCCTGATATATCAAATAATATATGTAAATAACATATGTTGATTTTATGGCATGGCATATACGCTCTTACGTCTTCTCTTAGGGCTTCATGAGAGGATAGTTACAAGAAATCTTCATATTATGAAATTGTTAATGATTATCTTTGCAAGTATTTTAGTCGTTGAGGCTATGGTTACATAAGATGCCTTTAAATGAAATTTCATTAACACCAGGATGGGAAGGATAGCGATGGAGTGTGGGTGGGGAAGGTTGGGATTAAAAGTATACAGGTATTCAAAAGATATGTTTCAGTTTTTCTTCTCTCTTGTTTTTATTACGTAATTGTAAAAAGGATGAACTATGTACTCAATTTCGGTTTCTTTCAAGAGCTGATGCGCAAGAGTTAGAATCAGTTAGATGTAGTTGTTGGAATTAGTTAGGTGTTGGAATTAGTTATGTAGTGTGTAGTTGGTAGTTGTAGTGTTTTGTATTTAATATGGTAGTTAATATGGTAGTTGTGTATTTAATATGGTAGTTGTATAATGCATATATAAAGGCCTCTCATTGTAAGTTCTAAATCAAGCAAATGTTTATAGACATTTTCTTCACAAATTCTCACATGGTATCAGTAGGTTGATCTTAGGGTCTTCTTTTCTTTTTCCGGTGATACCACCGCCACTGCCATCACCGACGTTATTGTTCCGGTGCGCGTCCGACGACACCTCCGGCATCCTCCATCTCCTTGTCAGCCGCTGGTCTCACTTCTGTCGTCGGTTTCCTTCTTTGGCGTGTCTATCTCACTTTTTTTTCCTCAACATACCCTCAGAATCCTAATTTTACCCACTTCTTCCGCATTTTTTTTTCTTTTCAAAAACAACCATCACCACTACCCTCAGAGGTCACCGATCTACTTTCGCCGAGCGCCGATCTACTCAGTTTTTTCCGCGATATTATTTATGGATCGCCCGTCAGAAGATGACACTCACCCCTGAGCTCCGATTTTGCCTAAATCAGGTTCCTTCGTCCCAACTCTTTCTGGTTCTCCTGTTATTACAACTGATAAGTTACTTGGTTCTATAAATTATGTTTCTTGGTCGGCTTCAGTTGAATTATGGTTTATGGGGCAAGGGTGTGAAGATCATTTAACCTCCAGTGAGGATTCTATACCTGAGGCCGAGCGCCGATCTTGGAGGAAGCTTGATGCTCAATTATGTAATCTCTTATGGCAGTCTATTGATTCTAAACTTCTTGTCATGTTTCGACCCTATAAGACTTGCCACAAGTTATGGAGTAAGGCTACCGCTTTGTATACTAATGATATAAAAATAGATTTTATAATGTTGTGTCCAATATGTTTCACTTAAATCAGCGTGATCTGGATATGTCTGAGTATATTGGTCGGATTGAATCATTGCGAGAGGAGTTCAATTCTATCTTGTCAATTACCACTACAATTGCTGAACAGGAACGCCAGCGAGAACAGTTCTTTATGGTGTTAACTTTGATTGGGCTCCGATCTGAGCTTCAGCCCGTTCGTGATCAGATTTTGGCCAGTAATATTATCCCCTCTCTAGAACATATTTTTGCTCGATTTCTCCGAGTCACCTCCACTTCTGTCATTGACTCTGAGTCCTACTCCGCAGAGCCTTCTATCTTTGCAGCACAGGGCAGTTCCACGGGCAATCGTGGATCCCATATTCATCGAGGAGTGCGTCCCAAATGTAGTTACTGTCAAAAGGTTGGTCACACCCGAGAGCTTTGCTATCAGCTTCATGGCAAACCCCCTCGTCCCTCTACTGCCAAGGTTGCTCAAGTTGACAGCACTGCCTCTCCTATTTATTCCGAGCACTCATCTCAACAGGTTACCTTATCTGGCCCGGATTATGCTGCTTTCCTTCAGTATCAGGCCTCTCAGCAACCATCCTCTACTTCTATTGCCCACACTGGTAATTTCGTGGCCTTCCTCACTCAGTCCTCTCCTCTCGGCCCCTGGGTTATTGATTTTGGAGCCTCCGATCATATTTCTGGTAATCCACACCTTTTCTCATCTTTAACCGGTTCAGATTCTCTCCATATGGTTACCCTTGCTAATGGCTCTAAAACCGTTGCTAAGGGTATCGGGCGAGCTTCTCCTGTTCCTTCCTTACCATTGACCTCTGTTCTTTATGTACCTGGTTGTCCTTTTAATCTTATTTCTGTTAGTAAACTTACTCATGATCTTAACTGCTCTGTCACTTTTCTTAATAATTCTGTTGTCGTGCAGGACCAGAGTACGGGACGGATGATTGGTACAGGACGTGAGTCACAAGGCCTCTATCACCTTTCAAAGTCACTATCTTCCGTTGCTTGCACGTCTTCTGATTCTGCCCAAGTCATTCATTGTCGGTTGGGCCACCCCAGTCTGTCCAAGCTCCAGAAGCTAGCTCCGCATCTTTCTGCTTTATCTTCCTTTAATTGTGAGTCATGTCAACTTGGTAAACAAACTCGTACTAAGTTTCCCAAGCGTATCAATAATCGGGTTGCTTCCCTATTTGACTTAGTTCATTCTGATGTTTGGGGTCCCTGTCGTGTCAACTCTGTTTTGGGATTTCGCTATTTTGTTACATTTATTGATGACCATTCTCGAAACACTTGGCTCTTCTTACTTAAAGATCGTTCTGAGTTATTTTCGACCTTTAAAGCCTTTTGTGCTGAGATTCAAACTCAATTCGGTGTTCCTATACGCATATTACGCAGTGATAATGCTCGTGAATATTTTTCTACCCCGTTCAAAAACTTCATGTCCTCCCTCGGTATTCTTCATGAGTCCTCTTGTGCTCACACACCCCAACAAAATGGTGTCGCTGAACGTAAAAATAGACATCTCATTGACACGGCCCGTACCCTTCTACTCCAGAATCATCTGCCCTTTCGTGTCTGGGGGGATGCTGACATGCTGTTCTCACAGCTTGCTATTTAATTAATCGTATGCCTTCCTCTGTTTTACAAAATCAACTTCCCCACTCCATTCTATTTCCCACTCAACCTCTCCATCATTTACCCCTTCGCATATTCGGTTGTGTTTGCTTTGTCCATAACCTGACACCAGGCCGGGATAAATTGGGTGCTAAGTCCATCAAATGTATCTTCTTGGGTTACTCTCGACTTCAAAAAGGGTATCGTTGTTATTCTCCCATTATTGACCGTTACATCATTTCTGATGACGTTACCTTCTTTGAGTCATCCTCATTTTTCTCTCCAGATACACCGCCCATTACACTCCATTCAGAGGTTCTTCCTGTTCCATTCTATAGTCCTCCATCAGAGGTTGTCCCATTACCTCGTCCTCTTCAGGTCTACCAACGTCGTCCTCGCCCCCACCTCTCCAGGCTGACTCACACCCTGCTCCAGCTCCTACCCCTACTGTGGATCTGCCTGCCCTACATGGTCCTATTGCCACTAGCAAAGGTATTCGTTCCACTCGCAATCCTCATCCTATATACACATTTATGAGTTATCATCGTTTATCTGCTCCATATAATGCTTTTGTTTCCACCTTGTCTTCTGTTTCTATTCCTAAAAAGCTCAGTGAGGCATTATCGCACCCCGGGTGGAAGCAGGCAATGATTGATGAAATGGACGCCCTACACTCTAGTGGCACATGGGATTTGGTTCCATTACCGTCCGACAAATCTGTAGTTGGCTGTCGGTGGGTTTATACAGTGAAGGTTGGTCCTGATGGGAACATTGATCGTCTTAAGGCTTGTCTGGTTGCCAAGGGCTATACACAGATATTTGGTCTGGACTATGGTGACACTTTTTCTCCTGTGGCCAAAATTGCCTTTGTCCGATTGTTTCTCTCCATTGCGGCTATGCGTTATTGGCCCCTTTATCAGTTAGACATCAAGAATGCCTTTCTCCATGGTGATCTTCAGGAGGAAGTCTATATGGAGCAACCACCTGGTTTTGTTGCTCAGGGGGAGTATGATTTGGTATGTCGGCTTCGCCGTTCTCTTTTTGGTTTAAAACAGTCTCCTCGTGCTTCGTTTGGGAGGTTCAGTGCTGTAATTACAGATTTTGGTATGACTCGTAGTGAAGCTGATCACTCTGTTTTCTACCGCCATTCCAATGGCAAATGTATCTACTTAGTAGTTTATGTGGATGATATCGTCATCACTGGAAGTGATCAAGAGGGTATTCGGGAGCTAAAAACACACCTATTTAATCATTTTCAGACTAAGGATTTGGGACGACTCAAGTACTTTCTTGACATAGAGGTGGCACAATCTAACTCTGGGGTAGCTATTTTCCAGAGGAAGTATGCATTGGATATTCTTCAGGAGACTGGTATGTTAGATTGCAGACCAGTGGACACACCTATGGATCCCAATATTAAACTCCTACCAAAAGAGGGGGAGCCATTGGAGAATCCCGAAGAGTATAGGAAGCTAATCGGAGAACCACTGGATGATCCTGGACAATACAAGAGATTAGTTGGGAAGCTAAACTACTTTACCATCACACGACCGGATATTTCTTTTGCTGTAAGTGTGGTTAGTCAGTTTCTACAAACCCCTTGCCAAAGTCATTGGGATGCTGTTATAATACCATTCTTAGATATGTTAAAATAGCACCAAGGCCAGGGTCTACTATATGAAGACAAGGGATATACTCAGTTATTGGTTATTCTGATGCAGATTGGGCGGGTTCTCCGTCCGATAGACGCTCTACTACAGGTTATTGTGTTTTGATTGGAGGTAATCTCATATCCTGGAAAAGTAAGAAGCAAGTTGTTGCCAGGTCTAGTGCAGAGGCAGAATATAGAGCTATGGCATTAGCAACATGTGAGCTGATATGGTTGAAACAGTTACTGCAAGAATTAAAGTTTGGAGGAGGAGCACAAATGAAACTAATCTGTGACAACCAGGCAGCATTACATATCGCCTCCAATCCTGTGTTTCACGAGAGGACCAAACATATAGAAGTGGATTGTCACTTTATCAGAGAAAAAATTTTGTCAGGATATATTGCTACTAGCTTTGTCAACTCAGACGGTCAATTAGCAGATGTCCTTATTAAGTCTCTTCGCGGTCCTCGTATTGATTTCATCTGTAACAAGCTTGGTGCATATAACATGTATGCTCCAGCTTGAGGGGGAGTGTTGGAATTAGTTAGGTGTTGGAATTAGTTATGTAGTGTGTAGTTGGTAGTTGTGGTGTTTTGTATTTAATATGGTAGTTAATATGGTAGTTGTGTATTTAATATGGTAGTTGTATAATGCCTATATGAAGGCCTCTCATTGTAAGTTCTAAATCAAGCAAATGTTTATAGACATTTTCTTCACAAATTCTCACAGTAGTTATAAATGAGATCAAATACTTAGTTAAACTAGACTCTATGTTTTCCAGAATCTGACTTGTTAGTTTTCATTAAGCAGTGATAAATTACATTTATTGGGAAAACATAGGTTATTGGCTTGGAAGGTTCAAGGTTTATTATATGAGATGTGGTTGTCATGGATTGATTTAATGTCAATTGCCCTTCCCCCGAGTACTGGTTTTAATATAGGTTATTACTTCTTCCTTTTCATTTCCAGCTACAGAGTATTTGAGGTTCAGTTTTGCTCTTTTGTTTGTATAAATAAGATTTCTATATGAAATTTGACTGTCTTCTTCAATCTGTAGGCAAGTCACACGAGTTATTGTCTAAGATCTTTTTATCTTTGTTGGCGCCGAGATTAAAATCAGCCGTCAACAGTTGGCGCCATCTGTGGGGAGGTCCAACAAAAAGCAGCTCGCGTGGTAAGACGATGGCAGAAGGTGGAAACCACCGGTCGTCAGGGAGTTCAACAGCGGAATGGATGGAGAAGATGGAGGAAAATATGAGGAAAGATAGGGAGGAAAATCAAATCCTTTTGAAATCCATGATGAACAGACTGGAGAGGATGGAAGAGACGAATAATGAAAGACTTGAAGCCGGAACCAGTCGGAGGAGAGGCGAAATAGCGAAAGGAAAAGGGGTTGCAGATGTGAGTGATGACGATGAACATAGGAGGAATGGTCCTTACGGGATGAGGTCCGTAGTGGTAGAAAAAGATTTACAAGCGGAGGATATGTGGGAAGAAGAAGAGGGGAGACAGTCGCCAGATTCTTCCTATGATTAAAGGTCCCCTATTTTGAGGGGTTAAAACCCTTTATCACGATGCTTTGCCGCACCGATCGATGTATACTCGGTTGAATGTAAGATGTGTTCAATCGGATATACGAAGTCCGATATTATTATCTTTATTGTTTATATGCATGATGTGATCGAGCGCATGGGCTTAGTAAGTTGGATTAAATGTCCCATGTTTTGAGGGGTTAAAACCTTTTACCACGATGCTTTGCCGCGCCGGTTGATGTATATTTGGTTGAATGTAAGATGTGTTCAATCGAGTATACGAAGTCCGATATCATTGTCTTCACTTTTTATATATGTATTGTGTTAATTGCGCATGGGCTTAGTAAGTGCGATTAAAGGTCCTCTATTTTGAGTGGTTAAAATTCTTTACCACGATACTTTACCGCGCTTTTAGCCCGTTATTATTTGTTAGGTGTCATTTATTCATCCGTTCATGTCTGTGTCATGTTGTTTACTGCATTTTGGAGGTCACTGCTGTAACCCCGTTCGAACACGTTCCGGAACGCCGCACGAACGTACGTTTTATGTCCGGTCATGTTCGAACGCGTTATCAAACGCTATACGAACGCGAACCTTCTGTTTACCGTTCGAACGCGTATACGAACGCCGCACGAACGCGAATACACTGAATTGAGTCATTTTCATCACATGTCATGTACAATTGTTTCTTAGGGGATTTCTCTTATATCATGTAATGAATCATATTATTTGTATCCCTGCGTCTATCTGTTTGATGTGTTCACAAGATGGTATTCAAGCATGATTAGGTCATTAGTATGTTACTTGGTTCTTAGGCATGATTTAGCCTATTTGGTTGTTTATTTTCAAGCATGATTAATCGTTTTGTTTTGCATTTGGAATTTGCATTATGTTTAAGTTGTTCTTTGTTTTCCGCATTATATGATCGAAGCATGTTCATGAGATTGCCGTGTGCTATTGCATGTTTGCCGTTGTGATGATTACTTTCATGCATGTGAACTTAGAAGCATAATTATCCTTGGAAATATGTTGCTTAGGCTTGGTTAGATTATTGCACAAATCATTTTATTACAAGTGGCATAAGTAAGGGACCATTCCGAACCCAACGGTTTGAGGTCTTCCCTTCCGAGGGGTGAGTGCGGCCTTAAATCTTTGTCCCGGTTCGCACCGGGTGGCGACTCCATTATTCTCCGGTTTAGTCCCCCGTGGGCTACTCTGTACTCCCAACCAGGCCGCGAGCCCGGAACAGCATGCGTCGCCCAGTTTGTGTTCCCACAGTCTGGCGACTCCACTGTGGATAGAGAATCGGCCCCGAAATAATGCCTTGTAATATTATGATTTGTGCTTTAATTGACCGTGTCTACCGTGGGTTAAAAGGGGTTTAATCAGAGGCATTTTGAGGCTAGGTAATGGTTTGGTGTCTTCCTTCACTCACTACCTTTCTAGAAGGAAAAGCTGTGAAGGCACCTAAATAGCCATCTACTCGTAGCCTATTGTGATGGACTAATTTGGAGGACTTGTTGTTTATTCCTGACACCAAGCGATAAGATCCTAAGAGGCTTGGGTATTTAAGTGAGCCTCGCTCCACCCTCCCTCTGGGGAATCTACAACTGGAAGTCTATTTGACAGTCAGTCACACACCATAGCTCGTTGGCACGTACCTTAGTGTATAAAAAAGGGTGCGCTCACTTGGTCGCTCGAACCCTTGAGTGGGGAGACCTAGTTGTGGGTCATCCTTCGCCGGTGAGAGCCTTTGTCTACACTCTTGCGAACCCACACGTAGACCGGGGTTGTATGACCTATAGCAACTATTTTCTTGTGTTTGTGGGCCATCCTCATTTGAATGCAGTTGGACTTCTTGTCAGAAATGCGAACTTATTGGGCCATTTAAACTGGGACGAGTTCGTATCCTATGACAATTGGGCCAAAAGCTTCTGAAATATCGATGGGCCACTCTATAGAAATTATTATTTTATGTTTGCATTACCTTTCTTTTATGCTTGTGTTTGGGAACATCGTCGTTTGGATCCATTTAGACCATTTGTCATGGGATGTGGGCTTGTTGGGCCATTTAAACTGGGACAAGAACGTATCTTATGACGATTGGGCCAAAGGCTTCTAAATATTGATGGGGCATTTTGTGCTTGTGTTCGGAACATTACCATTTGGATTTAGTTGGACTCCTTGCCATGAGATATGAACTCGTGGGGCCATTTAAACTGAGACGAGTTCACTCCTATGACAGTTAGCCCAAAAGCTTCTAAAATGATAATGGGCCGATTTGTTTGAAAATTTTAATTGATTTAGTATGTTCTATATGTTACATGCATCTCATGCAACTCATACATACATATATCATGTTAACACCCTCTATGTTTATAAACGACATCAAATATTCCCGTTGGGTTAGGGAAGAGAGAAGACTCACTAAAAGACCGATAACAGATATGAGTACATCCGATAATGAGGTATCCCGGATAGATCAGTTGGAAAAATGGTTTCGCCAAGATTACTGAATAATTACAAGCCTTGACTACTGCCATGACAAATATGGCTGTGCCCCGTGTTGGGGGAAACTCTGAGAATGTAAGACGTGAGGATCCTCTGAATGGGTTAGGAGATGACATCCCCGCTTTTGATGATGATATGGTTGATTATGCCACTGGGAGAACAATTGGGTCTCAGGCAGAATTGCAGAAACTCCGTGACTAGGTAAAGTCTGTTACCCGTAAGATGAAAGGTAAGGATGAAGACTTACTAGACTATGAGGCGATGACCTTTGAGGAACAGTTGCCTGCTCAGTTCAGAATGCTCGACATGGCCAAATTTAACGGGAATGGGGATCCGAGGATCCATCTCCGTCAGTATGTTTTAGTTATGAGTTCAATGGGTTTATCCAAGCGCCAGGTCCAGAAAATGTTCGGGATGTCGCTCAAGGGGGCACATGTAGTGTGGTATCACAGCCTTGAGAAAAACGTTAAAGAAGATTGGAAGGAATTGGCAGATGCATTTCTAAAATAGTATGTTACGGACTTGGAGATTGATTTGTCACTCCGAGATTTGGAGAACACTAAGCAGAAGCCGGAGGAGAGCTTCAAGGAGTATGTAGACCGCTGGAGAGGTCAACTTTTGAAAATGCAGACTCGGCCTTCAGAGAAAGACCAGATTAAGATGATTATCAAGGGTACTAAGCCCTCAATTTATGGCAAGCTGAGGAGGATGACCTCCATGATTGTGGATTTCCGACAGTTGAGAGAAACTGTTATGGATATTGAAGAAGAGGAGGCTGAAAACAGAAAGTTTTATAGCCAGAATAAAAGAACTTTTGGGGGGCATTCTGAGACCAAGCCCACTACGGCCGAGGTCCCTACCGTCAGAAATAGGCGATTCTCCAATCTTGGTAGACCTATGTCAAAGGTGCTTGAGAAGTTGAAAAGACAAGAACTCCTGAAGCCTTTAGACCCTATACCAATCCCAAACCATGTGCCACACTACTTTGACCTGAACCAATATTGCCACTTCCACCAACAAAAAGGCCATGACACTGACAACTGCCCCCGCCTTAGGCATGAAATCCAAAACATCATCGATGCTCACAAAATACCCGACCCAGAGAAAGAACAACCCAACACACACAGAAACCCTCTACAAAACTACCACTTTGTTCCACCACCCACCTATATGATCAACTCTGGCCTACCCGAAACCTTTGTCCTCCAAACCCTCAACCACCAAGCTTATTACATGGATGACAGCGAAGAACCATAGGCCAAGGAAGAAGGCAGTGCTGCGGATGATGGAGCTGTTCCTCCTAGTCTATTTGATCCAATATTTTTAAATAAAGACATTGATTTTGCTTGCTTGTTCAAACTTTTTTTTTCTCAACGATAATAAAGACGTTCATTTCGTTTACTTGCCTAAGCCTCTTCCTGCAACATGAGTATATTTGACAAAAGCATTAAACCTTGGTACTATGATACTCAGCGAGCGATAATTAGACACGGGGAATCTTCGAAGAAGCAAGCAGAAAAGATAAGATAGCCATTCAAAGTGGAAATATGGGTGAGACTGTCAGATTTGGAAGTAAACGAGTTCACCAGGCCGATCAATGTTGACAGATTGAAGCTGTACTTTGCCTGAGGAATGGAAGAATGGTCACCAGAGGAATTGGCAGAAGACCTAACCCAACGGGATAGAAAATTCACTCATACATGCATGCATACACGTAACCTATTTTGCATTCTTTTTTGTGTTTGTTTTGTTCTGTTTTCACAGGTTTCAAAGAAAAAAAGAGAAAACGGCAAGCCAACTAGAATCAGCAACATATGGGTAGTAGTTTCGGGGATAAATCCCAGGGTTGAGGCCCATATCAGTTTCAGTCTTGGGGATGAGTCCCAAGGGCGAGGCCCATGTCAGTATCAGTTTGAGGCGAGGCCCACATCAATCTGGGAGCGAGGACAACACCCTTATCAGAATCAGTTTTGCCGGGTACGGCACTCTGGGGGCGAGGCCCACATCATTATCAGAATCAATTTTGCCGGGTATGGCACTCTGGGAAAAAAACCCACAGTTCAGGGAAAAAGACCCTAGTCTCAACTCAAATCGGGAACAAGACCCACAGTTCAGGGAAAAAGACCTTTATCTCAACTCAAATCGGGAACAAGACCCACAGTTCAGGGAAGAAACCCTTGTCTCAACTCAAATCGGGAACAAGACCCAAAGTTCAGGGAAAAAGACCCTTATCTCAACTCAAATCGGGAACAAGACCCACAGTTCAGGGAAAAATACCCTTATCTCAACTCAAATCGGGAACAAGACCCACAGTTCAGGGAAAAAGACCTTTATCTCAACTCAAATCGGGAACAAGACCCACAGTTCGGGGAAGAAGACCCTTACCTCAACTCAAATCGGGAACAAGACCCACAGTTCAGGGAAAAAGACCCTTACCTCAACTCAAATCAGGAACAAGACCCACAGTTCAGGGAAGAAGACCCTTACCTCAACTCAAATCGGGAACAAGACCTACAACACAACTCAACTCAAATTAGGAACAAGACCCACAACACCACTTAACTCAGATTGGGAACAAAACCCACAATACAACTCAATTCAACTTGGGAACAAGACCCACTCGGCGGTTCGAGAATGAACCACATATCATCCACTCATTTCGAAGCTACATGGCAAGTTAAGTGGCAGCTGGCGAGCCAGGTAAGTAAAAATGCATTGCATAGACTTTGATAGGATTGTCACTATCACACACTGCACAAGTCCCATCAAAGTGGGGGTGACTGTAGGCATTGAATTTTTGCATGTGAAACCCGATGATGAGTCTCATTTGGAGGCACTATCTTTTAAGTCGCGGAATCCGCGGAAAACGGACGTCAGAGGGGAAGAGTCAAGAATTGACGTTTTATTGGATTTAGTTCACGTGTTTAGCTTCGGGTTCGCTTGTTGGACCTCCGTTTTAAAAATTATGCTCGGCCCAAAAAACCCGCAAACCTTTTAATCTTGGCCCAAACCCACTCATTTAGCCAACACACAACACCTAACCCACCATCACCAAGCCCACACCCACCATCACCAAGCCCACGCCCACCATCTAGGCCCACACGCCCATATCACCCTAAAATACCTCCAAATTAAATCAAATATTAAATTAAATATTAATTAAATAATGTAATTGAATTAAATAAAATAACTAAATCATTTACCAAATTAAATAAGACATAAAATATAATTATACCAAATTAAAATATTGTAACTTCCTAACTTAAAATATTATATACTAAATTAAAGAAATATTATGCCTAATTAAAATCAATCATAACCAATTAAAAATATTGACTTCCTAATCTAACAAATTAAATGCCTAATTAACACCAATCAAATATTCAACCTTCCTAATTCACCAAAATTTGTCCCCTCAATCAATCAAATCATTTCCTTGTTTGACACCAAATCCATGCAAACCCTACCCTCTCACTATAAAAATAGCACAAATCTAAACCCTAAGGGTCTCTAAAAAAAAAAAACTTTCTCATACACGGCTCACAAAAACAAAAAAAACACAAAGCAAATAAGCCAATTCACGCACTGCACATACACTCCTGGACAACCCTCCAACTGACTCCACATACACCTTCAAGCAACACCAGCCCCATAACTTACACCTGCCCCTCACCACCTCACGCCAACCCTTAAGCCACAGCCTTCAACGCACTTATCATACCAACACACGTTCATAGCACCTTCAACACACGCTCATCAACACCACATACACACATATAATTCACGCCTAAAGCCTCCATTGCCGAATCCTTCACATACTCTAAGCCCCCATTGCCGCATCCTTCACTACCAGATAACCCCCCTTTGCCGCATATCCATCCACCAAAATTGCCGTATTTAGCCTCACAGACAACCTCAAAATCTCCCTCAAAATCACGCCAAAGACCCCACTGCACTGGCCTCCAAATCACACCCAAACAGTCCACTGCATACACCCAACTCACTGCCACAAGTTGCATCCATGTGCTGTCCAGTTTTGCCGCAAATTAATCCATAAAACAGTTCAAGAATCACCCAAAACATAGCCAAAACAGTAACTAAAAACTGTACCTTAAACCCCTTAAACAACAGAAAAAAACAGCAGCCCATGGACCTCTAAAAAATGCAAAACCAATAGCTTTGAAGACCTGAAATAGTAAGCAGAAATACAGAGAAAACAACAGCAAAATGGAGGTCAAACAGCAAGCAAAACAGCAAAACAGTGAGCTAAGACGCTAAACCAGTGAACCAGAGAAGTTGAGGAGCTTTAACCCTTCCGATCTCCGTGAAACGCAAGTCCGAAAGTCGGCAAAAAAGGTTAGACCTGAGGGTATTTTTCACACTTGTTTTCAGTTTTATCTTTATTATTTATTGAGTTTTGTTTGCATGATTATTATGTTAAAATGCATGTTGTGGCCCTTGAGTAGATAAATATGCATGTATTATGAAATATTGTATGTTGTGGCCTTTGAGTAAAACGGAAAATGTGTCGCCTCTTATGGTATATAGGATGGAAACCCGGACATAAATTTCATAGCCGATTCCGAATGGACGGTAGTATGATCTGTACTCGGGATACAACTCACGTACCACTTGAGTAAACGGCGCATATTTCATTTTATGTTGTTTTGATGTGTTTATTATTCGTTATTTAATTTCTGCATGATATTCGTTTGTGTAATGATGTGATCGAGCGCATGGGCTTAGTAAGTTGGATTAAAGGTCCCCTATTTTGAGGGGTTAAAACCCTTTATCACGATGTTTTGCCGCACCGATCGATGTATACTCGGTTGAATGTAAGATGTGTTCAATCGGGTATACGAAGTCCGATATTATTATCTTTATTGTTTATATGCATGATGTGATCGAGCGCATGTGCTTAGTAAGTTGGATTAAAGGTCCCCTGTTTTGAGGGGTTAAAACCTTTTACCACGATGCTTTGCCGCGCCGGTTGATGTATATTCGGTTGAATGTAAGATGTGTTCAATCCAGTATACGAAGTCCGATATCATTGTCTTCACTTTTTATATATGTATTGTGTTAATTGCGCATGAGCTTAGTAAGTGCGATTAAAGATCCTCTATTTTGAGTGGTTAAAATCCTTTACCACGATGCTTTGCTGCGCTTTTAGCCCGTTATTATTTGTTAGGTGTCATCTATTCATCCGTTCATGTATGTGTCATGTTGTTTACTGCATTTTGGAGGTCACTGCTGTAACCCCGTTCGAACGCGTTTCGGAACGCCGTACGAACGCACGTTTTCTGTCTGGTCCCGTTCGAACGCGTTATCAAACGCTATACGAACGTGAACCTTCTGTTTACCGTTCGAACGCGTATACGAACGCCGCACGGACGCGAATACACTGAATTAAGTCATTTTCATCACATGTCATGTACAATTGTTTCTTAGGGGATTTCTCTTATATCATGTAATCAATCATATTATTTGTATCCCTACGTCTATCTGTTTGATGTGTTCACAAGATGGTATTCAAGCATGATTAGGTTATTAGTATGTTACTTAGTTCTTAGGCATGATTTAGCCTATTTGGTTGTTTATTTTAAAGCATGATTAATCGTTTTATTTTACATTTGGAATTTGCATTATGTTTAGGTTGTTCTTTGTTTTCCGCATTATATGATCGAAGCATGTTCATGAGATTACCGTGTGCTATTGCATGTTTGCCGTTGTGATGATTACTTTCATGCATATGAACTTAGAAGCATAATTATCCTTGGAAATATGTTGCTTAGGCTTGGTTAGATTATTGCAAAAATCATTTTATTACAAATGACATAAGTAAGGGACCATTCCGAACCCAACGGTTTGAGGTCTTTCCTTGCGAGGGGTGAGTGCGGCCTTAAATCTTTGTCCCGATTCACACCGGGTGGCGACTTCATTATTCTCCGGTTTAGTCCCCCGTGGGCTACTCCGTACTCCCAACCGGGCCGCGAGCCCGGGACAGCATGCGTCGCCCAGTTTGTGTTCCCACACTACCTTGTGGTGTTAAATCCTCGTAGAATTAGGCAACCAGCCTCCATGTTTCAAACCATGATGTGGACAAATATTCAACATCTCTTTAAACCTTTCCCAACATTGGTACAGTGTTTCCCCCGACTCTTATGGGAAGGTTGTGATTCTCCTCTTAAAGGAGTTTTTCTTTTGAGAGGGAAAGAATTTTTCAGAAATTATTCTTGCAAATCATCTCATGTTCGGATAGATCCTGACCTAAGATTCTGCAGCCAAATTTTAGCTTTATCCTTTAAAGAAAAAGGAAAAAACTTTAATCGAATTATATTCATGCTGCAATTTTAGTATGTACAAGTGTTACATACCTCTTCAAATTTCCTTTAGTGCTTATAAGGATTTTCTGATTCTAGACCGTGGAATGTGGGTAAAAGTTGGATGACACCCGACTTAACATTAAAATGTGCTGAATTTGGAGGAAAAATAATGTAAGATGGTGATCATGTCCTAGCAGGATTCATAAGTTGTCTGAGTGTCCTAGGATGATTAAGATCGCCATGTTGAGACTCGTTTTCTTCATGATCAATTGGGTTTTCAACTCGAGCAGATGAAGGTGATGAAGGCTCTCTATATAATCTACCGCTAGATAATCGAGACCAATGTTTCATGCAACCTAAATACAAACTATATGCTAAAATAAAAAAAAAAACAAATACAAATACAAATACAATACTTACAAAAAGAAAATAATAAAAAAGGGAAAATAAAATTAAAATTAAAATTGACAAAAAAAATAAAGAAAATACAAATGTAGTGATTTAGATCTAAAAACGTCCTCCGATTCTTGTCAATTCAGATCTCAATTGAATTTCTCGTTCAGCTGTCTCAATTTCTCGATTTTGGTTCTCACAAAAAATTATGAAAGAATCTCTAGATGGGGATGGTTCAAGAAATTATTTGGCAAAATGCAAGCTCCATTTTAATTGATTTTTCTTTCTCCTATAACCTTGAAGAATTAAGAATATGGTCTGTCTGTATGTGGGATTTCTGGGTTCATGATTCATTTAGGATCAATCAGGACATTTTGGAACTACACAAATGCAAAGATTAAAGAAAATGAGATGCAAAAAAAATATGCTTTTTTTGATGCTCTATGTACATGAGTGTGTGTGATAAGAACCCTTGTTATATCTTGCGTTTGCATTTCACATACACATTTTTATTATTGTCGAGGTTTGGTCGCATGTATGAGTTTTTTGACTGGCTGTCTAATCTCTATCATACTTAGCTCACTAAATAGTGTGACCTCTGAATAGATGACCTTATGTTATCCCCTTGTAAAAGTAAAAGGAAAGAAAATAAAAAAAGAACAAAACAGTTTACATGAGTCTCAAGTGCAAAATAGCCAAAGAGTCAAATTTAAAAGATAAGGGCAAAAATCTTTCTCTCGAAAGAGTTTTTATTTATGAGCTCATCATATTTAGGGGGAGAATATTATAGCATGCAAATAATATTGTTTATTTTCATGTCCTAGTGGTGCTGAGTTTGAACACATATTTTGTGGACTTGGTATGTCAAGAGATTGATTTATTTGGCTGTGTCTCACTCATAAATTAAGATTTTAAGCCTTGATTTATTGTGCACTTATTTTTCACGCAAGTGCTTGCTATGCTTTGGTGTCTATGTCATATGCATGCGAGTAGTATTTAGCAAAATCTAAAGTGATGCATATTATTTCTTGTCATAAAATGCTGAATACTGATTGGGTATCATTGTACTTGCTTAAAGTGTCGTTTTGAGTCATTTTTGACTTATTGTTTCTTTAACTCATTGGGTGCTTGTGTGTGCTTTATGTCATTGCATACCATTTTGTTTTGTATATTTATGAGTGTTCACTTCTCATATGTTATTTTTGCTAACTGAGTAAGGTTGTTAGTGAGGGGGAGTAAATTATGTTTGCATATTCTCTTGCATGTGTCATCCATTTACCCATTGTCATTTCGTGACAAAAAATGGGGAGTAGAGTTATGGAGAGTATGGGAGTAGTATATCCATTTTTTTGATATCTCTGTTTTAGGGAGATTATAATTAAGGGGGAGTAGGATATCTACTTGTCTACTTGTTCATACATGAGAGTCTTATGAGTTTTATCTGCTTCATCTTTTCTTTATATTTCATGTGCTTTTCATGGTATATTATTGTTTGTGGATGTTTCAGGTAAGCAGATAAATGGCTAAGGTGACATCGATTTCAAGACTATTTGGTTAGGTATTAGATCGAGTAGTATTGTAATAAGTCACTATCTTGATAGTTGGCAGTTGGCTATTTTTCTTTTTGAGTCTTTTACCGTAGTCGTTGTATTAGGTAGTAGTTTTGTCACGGAATGCTAAATGGGAAGATTGTTAGTTCCATATTTGTTGGCAATATCCGTAATAAAATAAGTTCAATTCAGTTGTAATAAGTCTTGAAGAACTTGGAGCAATTGGACTAGTATTTTACAGATTGAGCATGAAGGAATCAGATTTGTGTTTGTGCTTACGTTCGAACGAGTGACGTTAGTGTCACATTCGTATTTAGGTTCGAATGAAACTTGGAACAAGGTTCCCGTAATAGTGTGTTCATCTTTTCGTTCGAACGAAACCTTCCAGTGAGTTTGCATTCGTGGTGCGTTCGATACAATGTTCGAACGAGTTTGCAGAATAGGGCGTGTTCGACACGTGTTCTTATGGCGTTCGAACGCTCGTGCATTTTTAAGCCTGTTTTGCATGAGGAAACCCTAGCACTTGCCCTATCTATATAAACAAACATTAAGTCACATTCACCAGTGTTTAAAACACAATATCTAAAAGCCTAAATCACCTTAGTTTTTCAACCTTCTTAATTCTCACTTAAAAACTCATTTGATTCTCTTGTCTTCTTTGTTTTGGTGAGTTCCGTCTTTGATTTACCATCAAAACAACCAAACATAATTTCCTAACACTTCAGAGTTCTCAATGAGGAAAATTGGCAGTCGGAGTTTCGATGTCACGTTTTGCAAAGTTGATCCGCTTAGAGATTTCAGAGGTTCTGAAGAAGACGGTGGGGTGCGGGCTCGGGGAGTTCTTCAAGTTCTTACAGTTTATAGGTATTAGAGTCGGCAGAATTACTATCATAGGTCTTTTACCATCACTGTAAGCTTTTCTCTTTATAGTGGATTTTGGCTGGTAGCCTAGATACCTAGAGTGATTTTTTGCTTGCACGAGTTTTCAAATTCGTCACCAAAATTATTGTGTTGATTTTGTATTGTTGATTTAATATTTTTTCTTTCTATTATAATTGCTTAGACTTAAGGGTGCTTGTTGGAAATCCATAGAATCAATATTTAGGACTTGTCTTAAATTATTGTGATTAATTCCGCATAGGGTCAAAACCTTATACTAAAATCGAATTTTCATAGAGTATAAGTTATGGTAGAAAAATAATATCATATTGTGATATTATAATTTTTTGAGAGTATAAGTTAGCGTTAACTATGTGTTTGATATAACATTTAGACACTAGCTTATAAGCTCACCAAATTCTATATCAAGCGATGTCTATATGTTCCCAATGTTCTAAAAAAACGCTAGGCGCTAGTCGGGCGGTGAGAGAGTGCCTAGACATTTGATAAGTGCATGAAAATGTACTTTGAAATATCACTTATTCGGGTTTATTGTTAAATATTTATTTATATATTTTATATTTTATTATATAATTTTTATTATTATATTAATTTAGAAAGTATTTGTTATTTAAGTATTTGTTATTATTTGTAGGAACTAAAAGAGAAACAATAAAAAGAAAGAATGGGAGAGAGAGAAGACGTGGGAAGCAATTAAAGAAAGCAAAGTTCAGCCTTTGACCAAATTAGAGAGAGCAACTTTGAAACAAACTACAAACGTGGGCCACACCAAAGTTATCATGCGCATCCTAGCGTGAGAGAAGATTAAAAGGGAAAGTAGAAAGGTGAAAGTGGAAGACTTGGAATAGGAAAGACAGAGGCGTGGACTTTGGGGACTTAAGGCTCACGTGGGCCTACAGGTGAACTAGGCGATGTTAGGGGGTTTTATTATTTTATTCAAAAAAATTATAATTATTTTTGTAATTATGTAATGGAATATTAGGAAAAAAATATATTTATGTCATATTTCTTTATTTGAAAAAAATTATATTTGTGTCATTTTTCTTATCTTGTATAATGTACAATAGCATTATATCTTCGATTAACCTATAAACAAGTGAGAAATACATGATCAAAAGCAAATGAGTTTATTATTGAAAAGAACTATAAAAAAATTATTTTAACTGATCAATTCAGTGATCACACTCAAATCACAAATTCGCCAACAAATAATAATTATTTTAACTGATCAATTCAATAATTTCTACAAGTCTTATTTGATCAAGTCAGTGTCTTATATTTGCTATTTTATGATAAAAATAAAATAGAAAAATGGATATGGATCAGATATCATACCTATAACATAATTTTTTTTACCTGTCTGTCTAGACCTGCAGACCGCCTAAATGACTAATTTTCTCCATATTCGAGACGGATTAGGGCTGCCTAGCGCCTAAGGGGCCGCCTAGCCGAATTTTGAGAACACTGTATGTTCCTTACCAGAGGCAAGCATCATTTCTCCTACTTTCACTGTAGAGGGCATCATCATTGGAAAGCTCAGGGAACATTCACTATCCATGGCAAATCCATTAGGGTTACAATAATTATTACTAGCAGTATCAAAAATGGCATCATTGCCAACATTATCAAATGACACCAAACTTTGCTGCTCTTGCCAAACTTGTTGCTGCTGCTGTTGATGAGACTGGTGATAATGATCACAGAAGTAATAAGTACTGTTGCCAAAATTTGCTGCCACAGAAGTAGCTGCATACCCTTGATCATTTGCAAGTCCAAAATTTAAGTTCACAGGACAATTATTTTTGCTTCCAATGAATGAAAAGCTTGAGCTTGTACAGGGACAGCCAGTGAATTGTTGCACCAAGGCTCGAAAATTTTCAGTGTTTGCATTAAGAAGAGTGGTTGTTGGTGTCTTCTTTGAAGCTGTTGATGATCTTCTTGATCTAACTGATATTGGTTTTGAGACACACAACCCTTTTGGGCTTAATATGCTTTCAGATTCAGCCACTAGTGTGGCATCAGAAAATGAAATTGAAGAAGCTATTACATGATGATGATCTTCATTATCCATGCTACTAATTTGGTTATAGAATTGCCTGATCCATTCATCACTAGAACTGGACATTTTTTTTCTTCTTTTGAGTGGTGATTATCACTCTCTCAAGTTTTGTTATGGAAAAACAAAGCTTGGGTAGTTGTAAATTTATAGTAAAAGTTTTGGGCAAAGTAAACATGCATAATGTTGACAATTTCATTATGAGATTGGGAGAAATAATTGAAGCCAATGCTATGCAGCTTCTAGGAAACAACTCTCTCTATATAATATATATTCCAATATGATATATATATATATATATATATATATGAATTTTCCCACGGATACCCGCATGAATTTTTTCGTGTGGATGCACGACAAAATTTACAGTACCTCCATGAAACAACTCATTAATATCTTGGTATGTGATTTAAAATTTAAAAAACTAGTCATATTCTTATTCAATATTTCTATACATACATACATTTATATACATACATACATACATACATACATATATAGATAGATATATTAATTTATGATATTACGTCGTCCTCATACTTCCATTATATCGAAGAATTAACACTCTTTGTGGGTTATTTTGCAACTTTTTGATATGATCTTGGTCAAAAAAATATTTTAAAAGTTCCAAAAAATCAATAATAATAATAATATAATAAATCAATATTCTGATTACGGCCTGTTCCTTTGTTCATGATCAAGTTTTTATAGAGAAAAATTTTCTTTTAACATTTTGTGACAGAATATTGACAAAATGTTAATTAACAACACGCCCAACAACCACCTAATTTTCTTTTGAGTGGTTCCATTTTGGTGGCATGCTTGGATTAATTTGCCCTTTAATGCATGCTTTGTAGGCAGCTTTTACAAATCCAATCCAATCATTTTTCTTATATTATTTAAATAATGATAAACATTTATCTAATAACACAATATACGTCCAAGACATAAATTTATTTTGGAAAAAAAATTTTTAACTAAAATGAACAAAACTTAAATCGCAGACAATAAATTACGTTTTGGATGTGTCTTATGAATATGTATTTAAATTTATATTTATCATTGTTCATTTTATTTTGTATTTTCTTGTATTTTAGATAAAAATATGTCTTCAAATCCAATCTTTTTTCAGATGCCACAATGAGGAAAAATTCCAAAATAGAACTGTAGTCATGAGGAAAAATTCCAAAATAATATCTCGTGAGGAAAATTTTAAAATATTTAAAAAAAATACTAAATAAATGATAATTATACCTAATACAATTAAACATGACATATAATCATTAATTAATTGTATATCAATAAAAAAATTTATTTATAAATTCTAATCTAATAATTATCGATGATAAATTTGTAAGAAACTCACTGAATCCAAGTCCCTTCAAATTCGTTCACAGAACACTAAAAAAAAAATAGAGAAAGACTTTCCACAAACACCCATAAAATTTAATTGAACGAGTTAGGAGTGAACATAGGGCCGGGTCAAACTGCGAACCGACCTGACCCAAATCATAATGGTTTAAGACATTTTAAGTTGATTTTGGGTTATCCTATCCGAACCGTATTTTCCGGTTCAGTTCATGGTTTTGGGTTATTAATTTCAGGTTTGACCCAACCCGATTAGAAATGAAACATAGTGTATAAACCATAAAAAAATTAGGGATTCTCTTCATTCCCCTTTCTAAACCTAGGGCTGCTGCTGATTGACCGGCGTAAACACACACGTATAACGCAAGCGCACGTATCGTTCAAGTAGTATAAAAAATATCGATCCCACGAGGACTTAATTCCTACTGTTGTTATTAATTATTGAATCTATTTAATTACAAATATCTAATTAAAGGGGAGAATGGAATTGATTGCTTGATTAATTTGGTTTGATTGTAGATTTGCTAAATAAATAAATAAAAAGATAAAAGAAAATACTAAGGAAAATACAGATAAAAAGATATAAGGTTGTGAATTCTTTTAATATCATTTAAAATGAAGTGATTATTTTATGTTTCTGTAATAAATCTGTTTACTAACCTGGAACACTAAATTATGTAAAAGCCTCTTCCGATGGTCAACTACAAATACCCAGTATAACCCAATTGAACCATATTCCTATGTCAACCACATTACCTGGATTCATTAAGTCTAAGTTCCAATTATGGCTACCCCCCCCCACAGGTATATTCCTATCCTGTAAAGAAATCTATTAAAGGGTTATCTATCCTCAAGGAAGATCGTGGGCTATTAAGTCTAAGGCTGAAACCTAAAATCCCTATGTCTAGTTCATTTTAGATTTACCATATCAATCTTATTAGTGATCAGACAATAAGAAGCTTTAAACTTAAGACTTAATAAGTAAACTTATTAATTACCCAAACTATAAAATAATCCCTTATAAACTATTGATATTAAAAGTCATCACAACCCCTAGATAACTAACACATAACTAGGACTAGTAAAGACATAAAAATAAAAGACATAAAATAAAAATACTGAAAAGTAAAATAAAATAAAATGTTAAGGTAAAAGGAATTATTTCTACTACTACTTATTTAGATATCTCCCAAAATAATATAAAAACTTGTGATTAATATAACCAGCCATAAAGGCGGAACCAAAATAACAGCCATAAAGGCGGAACCAAAATAACCAGCCATAAAGGCGGAACCAAAATAACCAGCCATAAAGGCGGAATATATGTTTTATTACCCACCGACCAATCTGGCGGTATCCTGATTAAGTCCAATTTAAATAGTAAATATATTTTTTAAGGGAGATGAATCTAAATAGTAATAGTAAAAGAAATTACCTTTCACCCGAACATAAAGAAATTACCGCATCACGGTAAATAGTAAAAACTGTAAAAAGTAAAAAGTAAATTGTAAAAAGTAAATAGTAATAGTAAAAACTGTAAAAGAAAGTAAAAAGTAAAAACTAAATTACTATTATTACAAAAAGTAATTAAAATTATTTACAAAAGTAAAAAAATAAAAACTAAAAGAGTTTAGAGAGAAACTCTCTCTTTAGAAGGATTTGAAGAGAGAGGATGGGATACAAAATTCTGAAATCTCGTTCTGAATTTATAGGCGCGGATGGGGTCTGGGCGTCGCGCCGCGCGTCCAGCGTCGCGACGCGCGCTACAGTGACACGTGTCACGCGCTGGTTGGTCGGCTCAAATCTTATCCGATGACGTGGCACTGTTCATGACGTCATCGCTTACGTCATGCTGACGTGTCAACTGTTCATGACGTCATTGCTTACGTCATGGTGATGATGTGGCGACACGTGGCATGACACGTGGGGCGGCGGCCGTCGGACGAATGAGAGCTTGACACGTGGCGCGCTGTGATTGGCTGATGATGACGTGGCACATTGACTCGGTTGACTTGCTGACGTGGCTGATGATGTGGACGATGATGTGGCGACACGTGGCATGACACGTGAGGCGGTGGCCGTCCGAGCAATGAGATCTTGACACGTGGCACGGCGCACGTTAGCATCTCCGTTGTGATGGTGACACGTGGCAAGCGCACGTTAGCAAAGTCAACTTTTCTCAGATTCTGATTTTGTGGACCCGGCGCATTTTAGTAACTTCGGCGTATGATGGGCGTCGCGGCGCGCAAGGCTCCAGCGTCGCGACTCTCAGAAGACTGAAATATTCCAGTTGATGCATTTTTGACCGGTTTTGTCCCAAATTGCCTCCAGTGCTGTCCAAACTTTATTTATCTGCAAAATAACAACAAAACACATCAAAACGTTCATAAATCTCGAGAAACAATACAAAACATTAGGTCAAATGAGTGGGAAATAGTGATATAAATACCACTCATCACACCCCCAAACCTAACATTTTGCTAGTCCTCGAGCAAAACAGAAAATAAAATAACATAATAAAATTTAACTAAGCCACTTTCGTAGGGATCACGGTTGCATTTAGCGTATGCAACAAGCCTTTAAACCCCTAGGTGTCCCTAGTGGACGAGTGTAGTCTCGTGAGGGTTTACAGCAATGATACCCACAAACATTTTACAAAAGTAAAAAGTTAGTAAAACTAATGCACACAAAAGCAAAAAGACAAGCGAAAAGAGAAATAAGAAAGTTAGTGACTAATCAGGTGAAAATTCTACTCCAAGTTACTAGTTGTTTTGTTTCATTCTAAATTACCGAATAAGTAAATTCTCCGATTATTTTTACCATTCTTCATATACACAGCTAACAAAATATTAATCAACTCATTTTTGCCCACAACAATCATAAGTGCAGTTGATAAGAGAGTAATATTTTTGTCCTAAAGTTCTATCAGATTTCACACCTTTTTTGTAGTAATGGAATAATTTTTCTGATTTTTCTGATTTTTTCTTTGATTTTTTCTCTATTTTTTATTTATATACAATACCTTCCGTCTATGTAGCGAGCTTTGGGTCGGTGGCTCCCAAACCAGTTGGCTTTAGGGCACCAGGTGTTAAGACACCCCTACGAACTTAATTACTCAGACTTCAGATATATATATTTTTGCAGCATCTTTGATCCATGTAACGAGCTTTGGGCCAGTGACTCCCAAACCAGTTGGTTTTAGGGCACTAGGTGTTAAAACACCCTTACAGACTTAATAACTCGGATCTCGGACGTTTTTTTTTTTTTTTTTTTTTTTTTTTTTTTTTTTTACTCCATTACTATTTAGAGATGCTTCCTCCAATTAAACTATAGCACGGAATATTACAAACTTTTCAATTTTAGCTCACTGTATGTTTCCATGTAAGTTCATAATACCTGTCAACTGAACATATGAAGATTCATTTTAGTCAGATTTATGGAGAATTCACAAATTAAATAATTTAAAAGGAAATAAACAAAAATTAACTTATTTCGAAATATATGGGTTGAGATACGTATCAGGAGTGAAAACTCCTTACTCAGCTACCTCTCACCAATTTCACCTTTTTAGTCAAAATAAAAACACAAAAATGCAAAATCTTTTTGTAATTTTTGAAAATTTTTCAATTTTTTTGTATTTTTCGAAAAATTTTGGACTAAAAATAAAAATAACAAACTAAAAACACGGTACTAATCAACTAAATCCCTCCCCCAAACCTAAATGAGACATTGTCCCCAATGTCTTAAACAGTAAAAGGAGAGTTAGAAGGTTGTACCTGGTTAGCTGAAATCCTACAGGAAATTAAAGGTTAAGATCCAGATTAATTCGACGCCTCTTACCACGATCGTCC
Source organism: Zanthoxylum bungeanum (assembly GCA_019454045.1). NCBI lineage: Eukaryota > Viridiplantae > Streptophyta > Magnoliopsida > Sapindales > Rutaceae > Zanthoxylum > Zanthoxylum bungeanum. The sequence goes on from SKCR01029720.1 coordinate 105,800, forward strand.
TCAGACCAATTTATCTTTGATAGGATAGGGTCAACTTGTGGTTCATAGGCTATGAGTTGGTCTATCAGATCCGGAGCAAGTCTGGCAGTGAAGAGGAGTTCTTTCATAGGTTTTGAAACGAACCCATTTCTCCGAGCATCATCAAGAAACACACAAAGAAAATCATAAAATCCATCAACATTGAGTAGTCCAATTGGTTTCTGGTGTATGTTCAGGTTCGCCCAAGATAAAACTATAAAAATTTCCTCCAATGTACCCAATCCACCTGGCAAAGCAATAAAAGCATCAGCACGGTTAATCATTTCTACCAGGCGTTCAGACATACCTGATACGATCAGTTCCTCTCCGTTTGATGAGCCAATAAGATTTGCCTCTGCCAAAGGTTTTGGGACGATTCCCAAAACGTGACTGCCTCCTTCCTGTACCGCTTTTGAAACGATCCCCATAAGTCCAAGATTTCCTCCGCCATATATTAAGTGCATATTTCTTGCAGCTAAAACTCGACCCAATTCCTGTGCTGCTTCTATGTATTGTGGTTTAGTACCAACAGTACTACCGCAAAACACACAAATGTTTTCAACTCGTCTTCTTGAAGTGGCTTCCATTTTTTTATGTATTTATTTTTCAAATTAGGATGCCTTCAAAAGTGCAATGACGGGCTGAATTTATAGTACCTGAAAAAGGGTGAGTAATAATAGCAGAAGTATCTTCCAGAGGACGTTTGTTAGCTAAACAACAAAAGAAATCGTGAAAGGTCAAAAAGTCTGGATCATGTCTACGAAAATAAAGATAATTACAACAGAAAAGCGAATCAAAGCAATAATTAAGGCAACGGAATTGTGTACGCAATACGCCACTCCCTTGATATAAATTCATTAGAATGAGTCTCAAGATTTCATTCTTTATTCAGCCATTGCTAATGAATTTTTTTCTCATCTTTGATTTCCAAACACAATTCCTTCTGTCTTAAAATGCTTCGTTTGTGCCTTTCCCTACAAAAATAACACACAGAATTAAAAAGTTCACAAAATATGAAAAATAAATTACAACAAATTGCATGGGTTGCCTCCCTGCTAGCGCTGAATTTTTCGTCTTCAGCCAGACGTGAATGAAATTCATCTGTTAAGGAGGTTTTAATGTCGTTTTGGATGTCCGATTATGGACAATCCCGTGAGCGTTGCTTTTGAAGGGTCTCTTCCAACGGTAAAGTGGCAAAAAGAATTTTGTCTTTTTCAGTGCTCGTGCCACCTTTTTACTCCTTTTTGCTCCAGTGGTTCCTGAAAAGAAAGAATGAAAATCAGGAGGTCTCGTATGGTGTTTGACTTGGAATGGAAATTCCATTATGTCAAGCTTCTGGGTGATATCTTTGATTTGTACTCCCCAAAACAGCGATGTTTTTCCTGAATGCTTTAGGTCTTTATTTTGGTCTAACAATTGCTCTTCCATTTGCTCTGCTTTTTGCTCCACCTTTTCTTTACAAATGTATTTGAAAATTTCCATATTCAGCTCTTCATCTGTCATCTGTGAAATATATGCATCAAAATTGTTAACCTGAGGATGAAAAGAAATGTCAGAATTTAGGTCTTCATCCTCTGATCTGGATGAAATAATTGGCTCAAGTAGATCTTCTTCAAACATTTGTGCAAAGAATCTCCAAGATCTTCATGTTGAGGCTTGAAAGTTTGATCCTCCGTTGTTGTTGGTGCAGTTGGTATAAATGGATCAGCTTCCTCCTCGTCAGAGTCAGAATAATAAAAATCAAATCGAGACTTTGCTGGTTCGGGTTCCTGAACTGATACCTCTGGTTGTTGATACTGCTCAGCCTTCTCCTCTGTTGAAATGTCATTTTGAAATGATTGGTATTTGAAGGCTTCATCAGTGTCATCTAGAACTGGTTCTTGAAGTATATAGTTCTGATTTTCTGTGAATTGTCTGATCTGATCTTTCATTCTCTGTATAGAAGCTGTTTGACTCTGAATTTGTGCATCAAATTGAGCTGTCTGTTCCTTGAACATGTGAATCAATTGATCTTCCTTAAATGGTTCTGGTTGTTGATGAAGATCAAAGGTAGATGGTGGATAAGATGGAAAATGTGGCTCTGTGAAATGTGATGGCTCTTCATTGCATGATTGCCTCCAGAAATTCTCCCACTCTGATCGATATATACATTGATCGCTCGGGTGGTTACTGTCACAAATCACACATCTCCCCATTTCGTTCTGATGAACAAATGTAGCATTGCTTGGTTCTGGCATCCAGTGATAATCATTGGGCTGTTCAACAGGCCTCAGAAAACCGGACTGTTGCTCCCAGATTTGGGGTGTATCTTCTTGTAAAGCACGTAATTTTTCAATCTCCCAGTAGTGTTCCATTTTTAAGTCACCTGAAATCAAAAGAAAGAAATAAAAATTACAGATAAAAATAAAGAAAATTAGATACAAGTAAATTAGATAGCTTCAAAATTAATAACTCAAGAAATATAAGTCCCCGGCAACGGCGCCAAAAACTTGACCGGCGTAAACACACACGTATAACGCAAGCGCACGTATCGTTCAAGTAGTATAAAAAATATCGATCCCACGAGGACTTAATTCCTACTGTTGTTATTAATTATTGAATCTATTTAATTACAAATATCTAATTAAAGGGGAGAATGGAATTGATTGCTTGATTAATTTGGTTTGATTGTAGATTTGCTAAATAAATAAATAAAAAGATAAAAGAAAATACTAAGGAAAAAACAGATAAAAAGATATAAGGTTGTGAATTCTTTTAATATCATTTAAAAGATGAAGTGATTATTTTATGTTTGTGTAATAAATCTGTTTACTAACCTGGAACACTAAATTATGTAAAAGCCTCTTCCGATGGTCAACTACAAATACCCAGTATAACCCAATTGAACCATATTCCTATGTCAACCACATTACCTGGATTCATTAAGTCTAAGTTCCAATTATGGCTACCCCCCCCCGCCCACAGGTATATTCCTATCCTGTAAGAAATCTATTAAAGGGTTATCTATCCTCAAGGAAGATCGTGGGCTATTAAGTCTAAGGCTGAAACCTAAAATCCCTATGTCTAGTTCATTTTAGATTTACCATATCAATCTTATTGGTGATCAGACAATAAGAAGCTTTAAACTTAAGACTTAATAAGTAAACTTATTAATTACCCAAACTATAAAATAATCCCTTATAAACTATTGATATTAAAAGTCATCACAACCCCTAGATAACTAACACATAACTAGGACTAGTAAAGACATAAAAATAAAAGACATAAAATAAAAATACTGAAAAGTAAAATAAAATAAAATGTTAAGGTAAAAGGAATTATTTCTACTACTACTTATTTAGATATCTCCCAAAATAATATAAAAACTTGTGATTAATATAACCAGCCATAAAGGCGGAACCAAAATAAACAGCCATAAAGGCGGAACCAAAATAACCAGCCATAAAGGCGGAACCAAAATAACCAGCCATAAAGGCGGAATATATGTTTTATTACCCACCGACCAATCTGGCGGTATCCTGATTAAGTCCAATTTAAATAGTAAATATATTATTTTTAAGGGAGATGAATCTAAATAGTAATAGTAAAAGAAATTACCTTTCACCCGAACATAAAGAAATTACCGCATCACGGTAAATAGTAAAAACTGTAAAAAGTAAAAAGTAAATTGTAAAAAGTAAATAGTAAATAGTAAAAACTGTAAAAGAAAGTAAAAAGTAAAAACTAAATTACTATTATTACAAAAAGTAATTAAAATTATTTACAAAAGTAAAAAAAAATAAAAACTAAAAGAGTTTAGAGAGAGAAACTCTCTCTTTAGAAGGATTTGAAGAGAGAGGATGGGATACAAAATTCTGAAATCTCGTTCTGAATTTATAGGCGCGGATGGGGTCTGGGCGTCGCGCCGCGCGTCCAGCGTCGCGACGCGCGCTACAGTGACACGTGTCACGCGCTGGTTGGTCGGCTCAAATCTTATCCGATGACGTGGCACTGTTCATGACGTCATCGCTTACGTCATGCTGACGTGTCAACTGTTCATGACGTCATTGCTTACGTCATGGTGATGATGTGGCGACACGTGGCATGACACGTGGGGCGGCGGCCGTCGGACGAATGAGAGCTTGACACGTGGCGCGCTGTGATTGGCTGATGATGACGTGGCACATTGACTCGGTTGACTTGCTGACGTGGCTGATGATGTGGACGATGATGTGGCGACACGTGGCATGACACGTGAGGCGGTGGCCGTCCGAGCAATGAGATCTTGACACGTGGCATGGCGCACGTTAGCATCTCCGTTGTGATGGTGACACGTGGCAAGCGCACGTTAGCAAAGTCAACTTTTCTCAGATTCTGATTTTGTGGACCCGGCGCATTTTAGTAACTTCAGCGTATGATGGGCGTCGCGGCGCGCAAGGCTCCAGCGTCGCGACGCTCAGAAGACTGAAATATTCCAGTTGATGCATTTTTGACCGGTTTTGTCCCAAATTGCCTCCAGTGCTGTCCAAACTTTATTTATCTGCAAAATAACAACAAAACACATCAAAACGTTCATAAATCTCGAGAAACAATACAAAACATTAGGTCAAATGAGTGGGAAATAGTGATATAAATACCACTCATCACTGATGGGGTTACAATTAAAGGGCCTCCTAGGTTGGACGATTGGAATTGATGTAGATGCTTAGTGAAATTCCCAGAAATGTTTTATGATGTTACTCTTGTATTTTCGACTTCATTACATGTGACTATAAATAATTTTTCAGTAAATTTGTTAGAATTCAAAGCATATTTCTTGAATATGCCAAAAGTGGTGATAGATTGTTTGAATATATGGTAATTGATATGAAAAAATTTGACAAGTGTTGGGAGAATCATACGAAAGTGAATGGGTGTTATTTGTTGGTGTTGTTCTTGATCCAAGGTGTAAGATGAAATATGTCAAGTTTTTTCTCTCTCAAATTTATGATGTTTCTAAGGCTCTTGATGTTGAGAATCGAGTGTGAGATGCTTTGAATGACTTATATAGGTACTTAAAGGATGAGTCATCTATGGGATCATCTAGTATGGTGAGTGTAACAATTAAACTATTTCGATTGATAATGCTGATTTTGGTGAAGAAGCTCGAAAGTTTCTCAATTTTCAATTTCAAGAAGTATTTGTTGGATGAGCAAAGTGTGGAGACTCAATGTGACTTAATTAGATATCTGTTGGATGTGTGTGAGGAAGATTATGAAACTTTTGATTTACTGAACTGGTGGAAAATGAATTCTTCCAAATCTCAATCCTCTATAAGGTAGCAAGAAGTGTATTGGTTGTTCACGACTCTACAGAGGCTTCCGAGTCAGCTTTTGTAACATCCCCAATCCGAGAGATGCTACCGGCAGGGAATAGGCCGTATTATCCCCCTGAGCCTATGACTTTCTAACAATATTAAACTCATCTGATTTATAAACTCAAGCACGGGACCGATGCCCAACACAATCTCATAAATGCATATGCTTTTCAAACTAAATACTCAAATTCATTATACATTACAACTTTAGAAATGAACACTTATAACTCTTTACATCCATATTCTTTACAAAACAATCAATATGCTACATGACATTCTCTGAATTTGTCTGAACTGAACTCTGACTCGACCTGGTGGACCAAACCCTCTAGTGTCTGCCATCAGTATCCATCCCCTCGAGCTCGTCCTCCGAGAATACCTGCAAAATAAAGAAATTGGGAGTGGGGGTTTAGATTGTTTGAACGATCTAAGTGAATGGACGGTTTTTAAAATGAAAACTGATATACTTTAAGAAACTCATGTTTTAGAAATCAATTCAAATATTTTCTGAAAACTTGTCTTTCCTGAAAGTAATTCTCTTTCTGGAAACCTTTGTGAAAATCTTTTCTGAAAGTCTCTTATAAAACTTCTGTTTCTGAAAACTTTCCTTTCTAGAAAACTTCTCTCTGAAATCTATTTCTAAAATATGCTTTTGAAAATCTGGTTCTGAAAACCTGTATCTGAAAGATTTATTATGAAAACTATTCCTGAAATATCTATTTTTGAAAACTGATCTCCGAAAACTATTTCTGAAAAACCTGATATATGTCTCTGAAAAACCTGACGTATGGGGGAATTACGTATCGCCGTCCCCCCATACGCCTAACTAGAGCCAAGAGTGCAAATCCATGATATTGGGGCGTTACGTATCGTCATCCCCCAAAATATGTCACTCTTGTCCCTGAAACTAGTGGTCTTGGGGCGTTACGTATCGTCGTCCCCCAAGCCACTGAACTAAAACTGGGGATGCAGATCTATGCTACCCTCCAAGCTCTGAATCTAGGATCTAGAGGCATCTGTCATCCCTAGTCCTGGACTAGCATCTGGGGGTGTTACATATCGTCGTCCCCCCAGTCCACTACATGTACACATGTCATCCGTCAATTCCATATATGTATCAAGTTACATACTGAGGTGAGTTTTTCCCTCATGCGTCGAAAATCATAAATCTCAAGCTTTTAAAATCAAATCTTTCTTAAAAATGTTTTTTTTTCTTAAAACAACTGAAAGTAAATTTGGCTAACGCCCTATATGCTGAAAAGTAAGTCTTTACTTAAAGCAATATGAATGAAAAATCAACTTAGAAAGAGAGTGTTCACTCACAGATTTGGAGTCCTACTAGCCCTACTTCACTTTGCCGAATAAATTTACGGTTCCTACGATGACATTCAATGGACAACTTAATTAGAATACATGTCGTAGGATATATTCCGAAATTATTGTCGCTATATGATGTTCTACATTTGTGCTATGGTAAATCACATGTATATAGGATGATACGAAGCCCTTCGGGTGGTCTCTAATATCCTAGGTTGAAACTGAATTGGCTAAAATTTTATCCTGAGAAATGATCACGCGTGGCGACGCAAAGCTTTGTGTGTCGCGACGCGCACTGGACAGGGTCGAGGCTGAAAAAAATTATTGTATCGCATCGTGAAGCTGGGCTTATGACGTCGCGCGCCCACGACAGAATGGAAACATAGGCCATATTTTTGATACGTGTCGCGACGGAAGACTAATTTCAGGGCCAAACATGACTTCTTCCAAGACAATGCTCAAGTAAATCCCCAACTCTATATTAGCCTTTCTCATAAGCACTTCCCCAACTTCAATATTACTCAATTTCCATCTCATCTCATCAACCCAACACAAACCATCAACAAGAATCATCAATTTACAAAGAATAATTCCTTAACATATTCATTCACATATGAACCTCATTACATGTTTATACTATCATATTACTCTCAAAATACCTGTAAATAACTTATCGATTCTAAATCTAACAATTCTCATGGCTAGAGCATGCTATATGTGAAATGGGGATTTGGTTTCCTTACCCAAAACTGAAGAATAAAGAAGGAAATAGAGTTAGAGGCTTACTTTGTGTGCTAGAAGCTTGAGAATCATCCTTTGTTGCACTTAGAATAGCTTGAGAAAGAAGAAGCAAATTGAATCATTTCTCTTAATGATACACGTTTTTGAGCTTAGAAGAGATGAGTGAATAATGTGCTTTTTGTAAACAAAGAGAGGCTGATTTTTTGTGATGAAATGAATGGTTGAGATTATGCCACATCATTCAATTCTAGTTAATTCTCGAAATTATTGTAGCAGTCACGGAAATTATGGTTTTTGTCACATTTCGGATTCGAATTTGGAAAGATGTTAAACATGAAAGTTGTAGGTCTTGTTCTCATTTTTCCGACGATATAAGGTTCATAAAAATCATAGATCGTATGAAAAATGTACGGCTCGATTACTAAAGGTTGTTCGAGGTGGGACGTAAATCTGGCTAACGCCCTATTGTTAGTTTGTCCAAGACATCCCAAGGTCTCCTAAACATGATTCTAAGTGTGAATAATCAAGTTGCGGAAAATACTTACAATGATCGGATGAGAAATTCGAAACTTTCTTTGTATGTTGGAAGCTCCAAGCTTTGTTTTGAATTCCAAACTCAAGGGTGAGTTTCCCTATCACCTGACAAGACTCTATAAGTGCTAGCTATGAAGATTTTTGAAGCAAAAATCAATGGAGAGGAAGGAGCATATTCACGCCCAAAGAGAGAGAAAGAGGAATAGTAGTTTCCAAAAACTAATACCAAAGTTAAATAAAATGTGTTGACTTTCAAAGTGGTGGTAGATTTGAGAAGTAAATGCCAAATTCACTATTTCAACCACTAACATCACAAATAGTGACTTTTGATGTAAGTCATGGGTCCCACCCATTTAATTCCAAATCTAGTTGGCTTACACAACACACTTTGGGCTTGGGTTCGTTTATTCCGAATAAACAAATTTACCATTGCGACGTAATTAAATCCAATTTAATTAAATAATAATGCCTAGCAAAATTATTACGAAAGTCGCTCATGAATTAATTCCAAATTAATTTGTTCGCCCGAATTAAAATCCAATTCTAAATCCGCATTGAAATCCAATTCCAATTAATATATCCAATATATTATTTAATCGATTAATTTCAAATTAATCACGTTCTCTCTTCTAGATGAATTTAATCCTAGATAAATTTCTTCCGCAATTAATCCCAGATTAATTTTTTCTCTCATAATTAATCCCAGATTAATTCTTGTCGAGTCAAATATTATCGGTGAATCTTAGGGAAGCGACCCAAGAGATCCCTGGATATATTGGCAGTAAATACGGTCATCGGACTATCCGAACACGTGTGTACCTCGTACCACGTTCTTACCGATTTACAAGACATGGTTGGCTTCTAGCAAAGCATCGTGCCTACCCAATTCTCCAGAAATATTCAACGAGGAATATATAATCTTTATTAGGCATAGTATACTATGTATTGCGTATTACGATCCAGTATCTGATGTCACATGCTAGGCCTGGGGCTGGAATTGTGTCTGCCTCATACGAAGCATATATCGGATCACTAGCAACTAGTCTCTGTAATCGGATAATCATGACCTAGTCATACTATCCCGATAGCTGCAGTATTTAAGAGTACTAGTTTTGTATCCATGTGTGATCATCATCACTATATAACTGAAGTGATATTTCCATCTTGACATCACACCCAATACACTACGATTCTCAGTATACCCAGAAGAGGCGTACACAGAACTTGTTAAAGCTCCGGACGACCAAAACCAAAGTATACTGATTGTCGTAAGTATTAGCGATGCAAGTCTCAGGTTAAGAACACATACACCTACCCTGATTCGGATTCTCATAGACACATAGTCATACTACTAATGGGATTCTGAGGGGTCTATCCATAGCGAAGCTGTTCCCGGTCTAACGGCTAACAGAACCTCTTATCACACTTGCATAAGTATCCAATACTTAAATATATGAGAACTATGCCGTTAAGATTCCATAACACGCACAAGTGTAATACTAGTTTATTCTGCATTATCGATGTCCAGTCTCGATAATACTACGACTAGGGATATTTAATGATTAAACCATTCGTGGATTAATACCGTCTCATATCTTATTAATCAAGAACTAATCA